>SNQN01005780.1:23355-42365 GCA_008642245.1 Bassia scoparia
ATGTTGTAATTTTCAGTGAGGTAAAATTGTAAAATTGAATGGACAAATAAAACTTGGGCCAAGACTTATCGTTTTTCATTAAACAGTTATTAAAGCAAGCAGCATGCATACGATTACAAATGAACGTTAAGATGTAATGTAAATAAAAGCACACGGATACCCACTAATGAACATTAGATTGGTCAAATTACACGGCCAGATTAAATAAACAGAAAACCGTCTCAACGGACAATGCCAAAGTTACATTACAACAGATGGAAACTAGCAGCGTAGCAGCGCACGTAACCCGGGTTCAATCATTACGCAAATCATCAAATATACTACAATAAGCTATATCAAAGATATACTTGTACTGTTATTAGTTAAGCCCCAACCAAAGTTTTGGCTTTAGTCTAACAAAATTCTATTTCCTCCTCTTTCATATCTCCTTCCTTCTTTCGTTTCCCTTTTCCTCAACCACTAAATACTAAATACTTCTGGCCGCTGTGCAAGCTCCAACTATTCCTCTTTATATGGCTTTTGTTGCTATTACTTCAACTTCTTGCTCATCGCTGTTAATACTTGGTAATTCACTACTTCCTTCTTTTTTTTTCCAAAATAATTTCTAATTAAGGTTTAGGTTAAAATTAATTTAATTGAATTGCTGAGTGAATACATTGGTGTTTGGCTTTTAAGATAAATTGAGCTTCCATCTAAAAATTCTTCTCTTTCAATTTTTTAGTACTGAGAGTTGATTTCATGATCTGCTTGTAAGATCTTTTAAATTTTAATTTGATATGGCGTTACATAATATGAGTGGGGTTGATTAAGATTATGTATTTATGTGAAAGATTGAACTTTATGTAATTTGATGCGATATCAAGGGGCGACGACTGGACTGGGGGAGGAGGTTTGAGGGGCGGCGGTTGGGGTGGGTGGTGGTTTAATGGTGTTTGGTTGGGGCTCGGTGCTGGTTGTGAGGGTGGAGGAAGAAGGGAAGGGGTTTTGGGTTTTTTTTTTAATTTTGGAAGTTAACTATGGTTAAGCGTTAAATTAGGGAGAGGGTATAGCTAATAAATGATTATAAGCTCAGGGGTATCCCTTGGAAGTTTCAAAWGGCATAGGTAGACCTTAGAAAACCCAAAACTCCAAGGGTATACCTTAGAAAAACCCAAAAATTAATCACAAGTAAATTCTGTTTTTTGTGCATTTTTGCATTTAAAATAGGTGAAAGTTTCGATTTAAATAAAAACAATTTAATATTTCATAATTTTTATAAAATTGAGCATTTATTTGGAAATTATCTAGTTTAAATTTAAAATATAAATTTAACCCAACAAACTTTAAAAAATTGATGAAAAATCGAAAATAGTTAAAAATATAAAATAGTTTACCCTAGAAAAAAGAAGCCATATTTCCTCCTCAACACAAGTTGTCCGCAAAGAGGGAAGTCGGCTACTCCARTATTGTGTATCGATCAACCATAGGCGGACCTAGCAGGGGGGACAAGGGGACACTTGTCCCCCCATTTTCAAAAAAAAAAAATCGAAAAAAAAAACTGTTTTTTCTAAAAAAATAATCTGAATATATATGATAAATACAAAAGAGAGTAATAACATATCACAAAGAAAAGTTAGCTCAAGTGGTTGGATATCTTGTGTCTAATTTCTAGGGTTATGGGTTTAAAGTTCAAACCCTATTGTCAACAAAATATTTTTTTTTCCATGATTACATCTTCCATCTTTTTAATATTTATCTCCTTCTCAATAAGTTTAAATAATTTATTGTTTTATAAAAATTAATATTAAAATGCCCTTATATGGAGTAATATAAATCGGCTATAGAAAAAAAAAATCAAAATTTGTTGCACACTTCACGTACATTGTACATATGAAACTAATTTTGTTGAAATTTTGAAAATTGTCTATAAAATAGTGAAATTTTTTTACACGCTTCGCGTGTATATAAGACAACTAATTTGGCTAAAGTTTTCAAATTTGACTACTGTATAAAAAATCAAAATTTGTTTCATGCTTCGCATGTATATATAAGTCTAATTTTGTTGAAGTTTTAACTAATGATCGAGGTTTAATTAATTTAATATAATACGATTCTGTCAAATTATTCACATTAAACTAATTTGCATTTTTTAAAAATAATTTTATCCGTATATGAACGTTCATATATAATTTGTCCCCCCAGTTTTAAAATCCTGCGTCCGCCACTGGGATCAACCATAAAGAAGAAAGTCGATCTACTTGAAAGGTTAAGTTAGCTCACTCATTCCTAGTATCTTAATGTTCCTCCATGTTTTTATTGTTGTGGAATGTTTGATGTTTATATGACACAATATGCTTTTGTTATATCACAACACCAAAAATAAACTTTATCGGTTCAAAAATGATCCCAATCACCAGCGTAATTGAAAAGTGTCGTTGAGTAATAATAAAGTGGACAACAACTACAATATGCTAAGATATAGTGGTCGAAGGATGGCTGCAAACAAGTTACTTGCAAACAAGAAACAAGTTCTTCAACCCAGAACAATGGCTGCGAGCTTCAGAGTAGTAGAGGCGTAAACGAGAAGGAGAAATCGAGGGAGTAATGAAAAAGTGAATTGTAAACAACTAAAATTTGGTAAAAGGGAGTGCTTGATATTTAACTACAATCAAGAAAATTTAACCCTGATTAAATAAACAGAAACGGTCCCAAACGGACAATGCCAAAGTTAAAACAGAGGAAACTAGCAGCCCATGTGCACGTTAACCTGGGTTCAACTTAATTACGTAAATACCTCAATATACCTAACAATAAGCTATATCAAAGATATACTAGTTAAGCCCCCTTAATATATGTATAATACTTCGTAGTATGTACAAATATGCTTCGTGTGAACCCTCTTTGTTGTCTTGTTGATGTACATATATATACGCATTAAAAATAAATCTTACAGACTATTCAAGAGCGAAAACTACCTTTGATTTTTGCATTGTTATTAGTTATTACTTATTACTGTTACCTTTAAGAAATTAGTAATAATAGAATAACTAAATAAGTCCGTAAAAGGGTTCCACTATTCAAAGAAAGTTGCCAGAGTAGTAAATTTCTTGGAGGCACATTTTTTTTTCTGTTTCATTCATAATTTGCAATTTATCACTTGACATCTAAATCAGTAACCCTATGTTTGTATCGAAGAAAATGGAAGAAAAAGGAGGAATGAATTTTCATTTATTTGGAGAACAAATGAAGAAGGGAGGAAAATGAAAGGATTAATTTGTAAGAAATTGATCTGTATAACAATGGAGAGATTTGAAAGAAAAATTCGTCATTTCTACCACCTTTTCCTTTTCCTACCCTCCCCTTCATCACCCTTCCCTTCTTTTCTCTCCCACTTAGTTATCCAAACAAAGGGGTGTTTGGTAATCGACTGTTGGCTGGTTTGACTAGCCGGTGCCTGTTGGCTTGTTTGATTGACTGATGGTTACTGACTGTTTGATAATTAAAAACATGTTTGACAAATTTGGATGTTGACTGCTGGCTTTTAAGGTGCAAAATTACATTTATGGACATTAATATTATATTCCACTAATACTGTTGCTTATTTCATATTAATTATCTCTTATAATTATCAATGATTAATTATTATTATCAAATGTATTTTTTAATTAATATTAATTACTGATATTAATTTAATTTTATAATAAAATATTATTTTAGTTATTGATTATTAATTAACAAATTATAACTAAAATTTATAAATTATAAATTATGGAGATAATAATAAACTATTTCATTATTATCAATTATTAGTTAGTTTTTAAGTAGATTATGAATATGAATTATGATTAAATAATCTATTACAGTAATTACAATTATTAAATATATAATTACAGATGGATTATTAAATTTTAATTATGATTATAATTATTTATTATTGATTATTAATTATCAATTATTAATTATTAATTATCAATAATTATTAATTATTAATTATCAATTATTAATTATTAATTACTAATTGTAAGTAAACAAGGGTAAAAGTGTAATTTTATTTTTGACAAGACAAAAGTCATAATGAGAGCTAGCTTTTGGCTTTTGGCAGAAAAGCTGGCTTTTAAGCCAACCAACAAGCCAGTTACTCCCTCTGTTCCTTGAAGAAGTTACCAGTCACTATTCAAACGCTTCCCAATGCATGTTTTGTATCGCCCATATCTTTAGTTGTATATTTGTAAAAATTATAACGATTAAATACTAATAATGTTGTTATTTTTTAAAAAATAAATATTGTTATTTTCAGTGTTTTTTGTTATTAGTTGAAACAATTGCCAAAAACGAAAAATATCAAATTAATTAAAATAAAAGTTTTCTTTAACATTTTGCAAGTCATTTATTCTTAACTCTCTTTCGTTTTGATTACACGACCAACTTTCTTTGCATGTCATTCCCACACACAATAAAATTTTGACGAATAGTCCAAACGTAGAGTTGAATTTGTTACAATTAAAACAAAATGGAGAAAATAAGAAATGACTACTTTATCATTAATTATTATTACATAACTTTATTCAAGTTTCTCTTTCCAAATAACTTTCGTACTAGGCTTAGACGTTTAGTTTACATTCTTCTTTTGTTCATATATAATAGGATCTAATGAATTATTATCATGCCTTTTATGGATTTTTATATCAAAACCTTGCGTTATTATTTTGTCTTAGTGGTTGAAAACGTTTTAATGCAATGTTTATCTCGTGTTTCACTTGTAGACCGCGGAGAACCGTTGGCTTACTCAAGGGGTTGTAATAATGTTGTATAATTGATGAAAATGGATTATTGAATTGGTTGTTCAATTTAAGGACGTCATTTTAGGTTCGGATATATGTTGGGTTAACTGGACTTCCCGGATGATTATTTGAATTAAAATATCTTAAGCTAAAGCGACATATAATCTGAAAGAGACTTCAATTCCTAGATATCGATGCTCCTCTAACTGCTCTAGAACTACAAACCAACGACTTGAGCTAAACATAACTTGAATTTTAAACAACTTGAAATGACGATAGTTTACAGAAAAAATTGTAATAACAAAATAATTAATGAACTCAAATGTATGTAATCAACTTAGTATTAGTAACCTAAGCTAAACTGAATAAAATTGAATTTAAACCAAATTTGACTTAAAAATAAGGAAAAATTGAAAATAATAATCCCTACTTTTAGTGGTCCGTTCGTAATAATCCCTACTCAAGATAATCTAACAARAATCCCAATTTGATACCTAATTTTCATCTGGCGAACCTAATCGATTTAATGACCTGCTATTGCAAGTTTCCCCCTTAATGACAGGTTAATTCCTATTTGACTAGCTTAATTACATTTAACTAGATTAATTAACTAAAATTAATCTTTAATAATACACTTTAACTAATAATCCACCAATAACCTCAGCCAGTCAGCCACAACCGTAACCGCTGCCACCCTTAACACAACCCCACCATCCACCTGCACTACCCACACAAATTAGCCGCCACCACAACCACCGCCAACCCCAAGACTGAACCCCCTCGAAACCACCACTCAACCATCAAAATGCCAGCACTCGACCGCAGCAACCCCCCTCCCTCCCGATTTCACTCGACTCAATTGCAGTAGTATTGCTCTTTTTTCATGATTAATTGCAGTATTATCAATTTGGTTGATCTTTTTTCGTTCTTTGCTTTCTACAATTGATGGATTCACTTCTGAACAACGTCGTAAGAGGTGAATTTAGTCGCTAAAGCTCATTTCTTCGACTGGAAATTTTTGTTATCCTTTAGTAATTGGTTGTGATTGTTTCGTGGGTGGTCGTGCTGTTTCATAGGTGGGTGTGAGTGGGTTGTTGTGGGTGTTTCGTGGGTCGTGAGTTGATTTTGATGGTGCATGGTCGTGGTGTGTGTGTGTGTGGMGGGGGGGGGGGGGGGGGGTTGCGWMGGAACCTGGTGGTGTTGGTCTGCGAGATGTTGCTGGTAGGATTATTGATGGTCGTGGTCGTTGATTGTTGTTGTTGGCGGTGGTGGGAAGGAGAGAGGGTGAGGGTTGATTAGGAGAGTGAAAGTGGAGAGCTAAGAGGGAGGAGGAGAGAGAGAGGGAGGGAGTTATGGGTAAAATTAACCCATTGAATAGGTAACAAGTTAAAAGGATTGTTCCGAGACTGTCTCTTATACACATCTAGATGTGTATAAGAGACAGGCACGTATTAATGCTACTATACAATCATAAATGACTAATTATACACAATTCAATGTTAGATAATAATAGTGAAGCAAACAAATACATGTATCATAAAAGATACAATGTGTCCCGAACAGTATTCTAAATGCAAGTTGTTTAATAGATATTTTGTCGTGCATATTGCTTTCATTGTTCAAAATAATTAAACTTTCACACTTAATAAATCCTTATAGATTGCCAAAAAATCTTTTATTAATACTTAATATCAACTATTGTACAAACAAAATAAAACTATTTTTGAAGAAACCACAATTAGAATACGGAAATTTCCTCAGGTAACCCTGAGATTTGGCCTAATAGCTCTTATACACCCGAGGTTTCAGGATAGGATCAGGTAACCCTGAGGTCAGTGTATAATAGCTCACGTGACCCTACCATTATTTTTTCCGTTAAAAAACACTAACACCGTTACTTTTCCATCCATTTAACATTAAACTAACTAATTAACATATTTAATATCTAATACTAACTAATTAAACACTTAAATAATTAAAATTAATTAATTAAAATCATAATCTTCATTATTAATACACTAACCTTAATAAAAATACTCCAACATAATCAATTCACCTTCAAGTCTTCAACCTTCATCAACATCAACATCAACATCATTTCACCATCTTCATCAATTCACCATCTTCATCAATTCACCATCTTCATCTTTCATCCTTCACAAATTTGCAGGCCACCACTGCACAAAGTCAGACCACCAGGCACCAGGCCACCCTTCACCCTTTAGGCCACCACCTTCACCTTTCATCCTTGCAAATCGTCCATCTCTTCCCCTAATCCTACGCCTCCCACGTGTCCTTTTCGCCGGAAAAATGCCGGTGATTTCATCGTTCTTCTGAATGAGAACACTCGAGACTTCGCTAACGAGCCAAACGGCGTTGATGATGACGCTCGCTTCGACCAGAAGAAGCTCCGTCGATGTCGGTGGTGATACGACGTCGTTGCAGCCTCCATTACCATCCTCTCCGAAGGGTAACTCCGCTCAAACCCAAACGAATACGATCGCTTTTACAAGAAGTCCAACTCTCTTCTGTTACTTCGGTGATCCTGCGACTGAATGATTCTCCTTTCGGGCGAGAAGATCTCCTGAATTTCGTCGGGGTTTTGCTCTGCATCGACTTTCGACAACGACTCCAAAAACATGCCGTCCATGAGAACCCACTTGCGATTTCTGGGTTGAATCAGGCTGGCAAAGTAACCAAAACGAATTGAAGGCAAATGGTGGTCGAAGATTGAAGGCGAATTGAACCAAAACGATTCGATCGACGACCAAAACGATTGAAGGCAAATGACAGAATTTTCTGGGTTTGAACCATATCAAAGGTGAATTGAAGAAATTGAAGGCGAATCGACTAACACAATTACCAAAATCAGATTCGAATTGCTAGGTAAAACAATTACCAAAATCAGATTCGAATTGCTGGGTTAAATTTATGCGAATTTGTGTTGTTCGAACTATTGTTGTTGTTGGTGTGTTGTGAATTCTTAGAAAATTCTGGGTTGGTGGTGCTCGAAGGAGGAAGGAGGCGATGGTGGTCATGGAGGTCATATGACTGGAGGAAGGAGGAAGAAGGTAGGGGGTTAATTAATTAGTTTTAATTATTTATCTAGTTATTTTAGGTGTTAAATAAGGTAATTAGTTAGTTTTAATGTTAATTGGATGAAAAACTGTCTTTTTTAACGAAAAAAGTAACGGAAGGGTCACGTGAGCTATTATACCCTGATCCTATCCTGAAACCTCATGTGTATAAGAGCTATTAGGTCAAATCTCAGAGTTACCTGAGGAAATTTCCCATTAGAATATCATTGATGACAAATATCTACCGAGCATCAAAATCAAAAGAATATACACTCCACTTCAAGCCTATACCTGTAATTTACGAAAATAATAAGGCTTACACACAACAAATATCCTACATATAAATCAAAATATAAATTTTAGAGTTCAAATACTTAAGAACATGAGAATCTCTATCATTCATTTGCTTTACCTAAATCTGATCTTCTATTACTTTGGAAAGACCCCATCAATTTAAAATCTACTTTTTTTTTTTCTCGATTCTTAATGATGAAGAATAAAGCCAAATTTTTGTTTAAAAAAATAATAATAAACAGTGAATAATTGAATACATATTCTATGAACAAAATAAGACAAAAAAAAAAACTTGAGAGAATTACTAACTAACCCTTAAAAAAGAAAACTAACATCAACAGTACAAGTCCACAAATTGTCCTTCGGGCTTGATTAAGAAAGTATATCCTCATCACATAATATAGTAATAGCTCGTGAATGGCTGATTAGCTGAACCGGAATTATTCATAGATTCCTAAGACTTCTTACACCCAAATTCTTCAAACTAACAATAAACATATAAGCCTGAACTTAGTATCGATAGGTAAACAAGAGTCTAAGAGATCTCAAAATGACAATCAACTTCTAATCATCGATGCCAGTTTAAAACATCAGACTTGGAACATCAGAAGAGTTAGAAAATTACATCAGCTAGATCCTTCAATCTCTGCATCGGATCAAAAAACTTTGAACAAAAGTTGCTAAGTCAACTTGAGAATCCTTGAACTTTGTAATAAATTGGTGTGAAAGAAGCTACACAAAAATAATACATGGATTTTAGATGATATATGACATTTCGCTGACCTCAAACCTAATACATTCACTTAGAGATACAACATGCAAGTCACACTGAATGGCCATGCTTGTAGTCCATGCTTGTACTTCCCTCCAATTAAATTAATACACTAAGGATACCTATGGAGAATTGAGTATACAATGGCATCTCATGCATATGAAGGCCACTTCCAAAGTATAAACAAAACTTTGGATATTTTTATAAGTCTTCTAAGATGGACTATCGTAGACAGGTTTGTATAAGATATCTAAAGGAATCTCTCTAGCAAATAACTGAAGGGTTTGTGTCAAGACTCCAATATATTTAAGAAGCATTACAAACACGAGTGAAATGAGAGTGAGGGATACCTCAAGTGGTTAAAGTTTCCCTCCCGGTTCAGGATCTCTTGGGATCGATTCTCATCCCTGCCCTTGTGGCTCTCTTAGCAGGAAAAAAAAAACACGAGTGAAATCACGTAAATAGGGAGCTACAGAGCATAATTTATAACAATAAGGTGCGTAGGCCTTAGCTAATATAAACCATTTTAGACTCACTGAAAGTCACAATTGAAAGAAGCACGGGAAAAATAAGTTCTTGATAAGAAAAGAGATCAGGAAAAAAAAGAGGAATTGGAGGAACTTGACAGTTTCAAAATTCACCTAAACTTGAACAAATAAATCCCCAATCTATTCAACATGAATAAAAATAGATCACATTTTTTTACACAATTTCAAACAAAACATTCCTTATTACAGCACAATTATACATGACACACAGGAGCTATTGTTACCTGTCATTTAGTAAGGGTGTATGCTTCTATTCTATCATGATATAGAGTAGATAGTTATTGATTTTCTGCCAAACCCGAGGGAATTCCTTTACTACGAAACTGTTGTTTATGTAAATTATGTCATCCATCTTTTGCTGCAAGTTGAGTTGAGTTTATGGATAGAGGGTAAATCGAAAGACCAACTAAAAGTTCAGTGTCTTTACTCATTTTGATTAACCACCGAATTCAACTCAGAATACCTTTTAACTCAGCATGCCTGGCATTTTCTCACTTGTTGGAAACATGCTGCGCAGCACTTCCTCCATATCTAGAAAGAAATCTTCAGCAGAAAGAGAGTCACTAATACCAGTAACTTCAACAAATACCCTAGCAGCTTCTATTGCTTTTTTCCCCATCATTTTTGCTTTGAGAGACCAATCAAAGGTTTTATTGTATCTAGCTAGAATTTGTTTTTGAACTTCAATATAGAACTTCTCAATATCTTCAGAAACGAAATAAGACATTAGAGTAATTTCAGTTTTCACCCCTAACGATCGTTTAGGCTTCTCCGCTGCAGCCATAGCATGGATTTAAAGAACAATTAAGTTCTCGGAAAGACAGAAGGATATGATGGATGAAGGATATGATGGATGATAGCACAAAAATAGTGGCTTGAAAATAAATGAACTGCCCTTAATAAAAGTATAACACTCCACTTATTATGAATCATTTCTATGAGACCAAAAGGGGTTAAGAAACCAAGTATAGAAGCAAAAATCTCTTGAAATGCATTATTAATAAGGGGGAAACGAGGGGGGAAATATCTAGAAAACATGAATCTAGTTATTCTTTCCAAAGAATCGCAAGCACTTCGTGACTTTTCTCCTTCGCAATCCACAAAAGGTCATCATAATTCTAATGAGATGGCATGCAATGACAATGATCCAATAAGTTGCAGTGAGGCTACCTATATTTTGACGGTTCCATCATTCTTTTTGGAAGAAAATAAAGCTCACCTAATAAGCCTTCTTTGGAATTGAAATTTCTTGGGAAGTATAATTTTCAGCACTCAAACAGATGACCACTAATGATCGAAAGATATATGCAAACAACAAACGTGTGCAGATATATAATTCACAAGTAAGAGACCGCACTTTTATTACCAACACATGATAAGTTTCCTTCGCAAGCCTTTTCTCAATTGAGCATATATAGATCCTTAGGTACAACAGGGAGCACCTAGAGGCTAGAGCTCCAAAAGACGATATGTTTTGCTTATTCAAATTTCTCGGAATGAGCAAAAATGGACAAATGAGCATTGAAAACACCCCCGAGAGCATCATAGATATTTTAACCAGCATGTTACAACATAAAGGTATCTAAACTCTAAGCATATACAAAGACTTTAGTAGTTTGCAACACAAATTGACAATGGTAAATTGCCATTAGCATCAAAATGCATAATCAACCATGTATTAATACTTAACAGAGTCATCATGACAATACATCAAATCTAGATTAATCAAAAAACAACCACTCATATTTCAATTTTTAAGCTATCATTTTACATCTTTTGATCATTCTTAGTGGGCAATTTTTAATTTCTGGTGCAAGTCACTCTTGATAGAATAATAAATACACATTTTCATAAAAATTGAAGCTTTGTAGCAAATTAAGATTCAATCTTTATTTATTTTGCAATCATCTTCCACTGAAAATCAATCATAAACCCAAGAACAGAATAGCTGAATAAGTAACAGGAAAAAATTCCGAGAAAGCAAAAAAGGGAAACACCCATCATAATTTTCTATCAATAATATGCCTAGAAAATTAATTATCTGACACTGCAATAAAATTAAGATAAAAAAAAAAATCAAGAACAAGGAGAAGAATATTAAAAAGGAGTGATAAGAAAGTGAAATGGGTTACCTAGTAAAAGACCATCCATTTCAAATATGACATGAGTGATAGTGGGTTTGGGTGTAACTGAAGTAGCAACATCAACTGAAGAGTTCGCCATTGTAAGGTGATTTGAGCAATTGCTGCCGCTTCTTAGTGATTTGAGTGAATAGTGATTCATGATAAAAAAAGAAAAGAAAATATGTTTGAATCTACCTTTTCCTTCAATAATCAGTCACAAATAACCCTCGATTCAACCCCATGCCAAACAAACAAATCAGCTCCAAATGGTAAGATAATACAAAGTCAAAGACTTCTAGTGTTATATATCACCACCAAGCCCTTTACTCAATTATCTAGAAATTTTTTTAGGGGCCTGAGCTAATAGATGCAAATCAAACTTACAAGGTACACAAGATACATAAATCGAAAGATTCAGATATGAAAGATGAAAAAGATTATATAAACATATATCGAACAACAACAACAACAACAGATTAATTCCCCTAATTCAAGAATTTGCAAGGTATTGTTCTAGAAATTCATAATTATTTAATGCAACCACCAGCTATTTGCAATCAAAGCTGAAACACAACGAAAAAGAAATGGGTACTTGCACTCACAAAAAGAAAGAGATAAAAATGGCTGAGCAAGACCTACCAACACGCAGCTTTGTCGAACAACTGAGATGACCCCGAAAAAGAAAGGCAATTATGCTTCATAGGTCGCAGATCCAGTGAACGTCCCTGACTCTGACTCAGTAAAATTTGAGRAAGAAACTCGATTTCAGCCATAAGTGACCGAAGCTAACAGAACGAAGAAAGATGAAACAAACAATAAAAATCATAACCAACTGTGCTCGAGTGGGATCCTATCTTCATCTGAAATCTAATAAACTGAYATGAATCGAGCAAAAACGCATAAAGATTATTACATAAAGTTTTGACCTTATCAAAACGAGGAGTAGGCATCAAACAACAACATAAGAACAACAATAACCATGCATTTATCAACCAAAAATCAACCTAACTCAAAATCACAAACTTTAAAACCAACCTAAAATCGAAACATGAGATTGCAAATTGGCGATTTWAAATCACAKCTWAAAACCACAAACACAAAATCACAAACTCTAAATCAAAACTTGAGATTGGATTTCAGCTTCAAATCMATRTAAAGCAAGAAGTGGGCTCACCTTGAGACCATTTTCAAACAATCCTTCCACCTATGAAGCATGCCTAAGGAATTTGAAGTTTCAAAAGATTAAATTTTTGTACATTTTGAGATTTTTTGTGAAGTTGGGAATTTAGAAAGAAAACCAAACAATACAAAAGCAGCAAAAATGACGATTATAGAATTAAAATTACTTGAAATTGTAGAATTCAAACATCCAAAGTTTGTAACTCACCAATTTGCAATGGGCTCTTCGTCTTCCTTTGCTTCTTCACATCTCTTTCCAACGCCCAAGCGAAGTCAATCAAGTTCATCGTTTCCTCTTCGTATTCAATTTTGCTGAAAAAAATGTATCTCACCAAWAGATTGCAAAGCTCATTGTTGTTGAATTTTTTTGGAGTCTGGAATTGAGTTATAAACCTTTAAAAGTTCAGATCTGGAAAAAAAGAGATATAAACTTTGAAAAATAACATCAAGTTTATCAGAATTAACGCCACATTCGYCCCAAAATTACGAAACAAAATCAAACAAAACCCTAATTCAACCCTAATCGAATTACATTAAACCAAAATACGAAACCCTAATCGGACTATCCCCGCCAAACAACAAAAAAGAAAAAGTAAAGAATGAAGAAAAACACAAAGAGACAATAACACTAACCATTCGATGTGTGGACACTCAACTCATCGATCTACTTGGAACTTGCGAAAAACGCTTCTCCCTCTTCATTTGATCCCATTGAGTGACCCCAAATCCAAGCTCGAACATCAACAATGAGGTAGAAGGGTAGCAGCTTTTCCGAAGTCCAAACCAAACACCATACAAAGAGAGAAGGGCCAAAACAAAAATGAAAAGGGATAAGGGTCGCATTTTCTAAGCTCGAAAAAAAAGAAAGAGGGAGAAGGGTAGCAGTAGAAGCACGGATGTTCCATGGATGGAGGATGCAAGGAGTTGAGCAAGGCAGCAAGTTGAAGAAGAGATGACGTGTTAGGAAGAGCTGAGGTAGGAAGGTGTGATGTGGAAGGACGCAAATTCTATTATGGTCTCGAGACCATAGTCCTTATCATGGTTCCGGACAAATGTTCATTTTCGAAACTAGAAATGTTCATCTCAACGTGTAAAATGTTCATTTTCAAGTGTAAATGTTCATATCTGAAAATGAACACTTATATTTTCGGAAATGAACATTTATATTTTCGAAAATGAACATTTCTATTATCGAAAATGAACATTTGCCTGAGATCACATGGTCCCGGGACCATAATAGACCTATTGTGTGGAAGGAGGAGTGAGTGTGTGGCCTTGGTGGGTTGATAATGTGGGCTTCGATTGTGGGTTGGGGGATTACTGCTTGTGGGTTTCGAGTGTGGGCTGGGGGTTTAGAATCTGGGTTCTTTGTTGGTCAATAGGTTTATTATGGTCCCGGACAAATGTTCATTTACGAAACTAGAAATGTTCATTTCCGAAAATAGAAATGTTCATTTCGAAAATACAAGTGTTCATTTTCAGATATGAACATTTACATTTAGAAATGAACATTTTACATGTTGAGATGAACATTTCTAGTTTCGAAAATGAACATTTGCCCGGGACCATGATGAGGACCATGGTCCCGGGACCATAATAGAATTTGCGGTTCCCCTGTTCATTTGAACAGAGGAATAGTTCCCCGGGCCCCAACAATCCACATCACACAAAACCCAGCCCAAACAAACTTTGCTCAGCCTATCCCCAATAACCCAAAGCCTATATTATACAAACCCCCCCTACATTGCAAGATACAACCCCCATCTARTGCTTTTATTAGTTGTCAAATATTTATATCTATCTAATTTTATTTAATTAATGATTTTTTATTTTTAAAAAAATCATGCGTGAGAGATAATAGGGGGATGAGAATAAATCATGTACCACATAAGATAGGGGGAGGGGGTTGTATTTTGCTAGGTAGGGGGGATTGTACCTAATAATTTGCGCCAATAACCCACATTCTAAACCCCCCAAGCCCACATTCGAAGCCCACACCCTAAACCCCCCAAAGCCCACACTCTCTTATCCCTTCGTCATCAACCCACGATCACTCTTTATTTCGTCAAACCCTAAACTTGCTTGGGTTTCTTCTCTAACCTTTCACCATTTCACAATTCTCAGCTTCTTGATCCTCCATCTTCATTCTCATCTTCAATTTCATCCTCCTTTAACATGGCCTCTTTGTAAAACTACGACCCTTCTCCCTCTCTCTTGCTCTTACATTTCATTATTCACACATGCTACCCTTCTCTTTTCATTTTAGGGCTGCTACAAACTGCCACCTTTCTTGTTTTCACAGTTCGATTAGCTCTGGTTTAAGGAGATGGGTGAATTGGGCACAATCGGGTTCGAAGGAAGTCTAAGAAGCTTGGGTGTTGCAAAGTCTTCTATCGGGTAAGCTTCAATTTCGTCAATTTTTGGCCGGACCATTTTTTTACTTTTTTTAATAATAATATCATTGTATATGCCCATGGTCAAATTGATTGTTTGATGAATTTTTATTTTTTGGGATTTTGAAGTTGGAGCTGAATCACAAGTCTTAACCTGCTGGTGCTGCTCTACATCGTCCGAGGTGTGTGGATATCCCTACTGCTTTGAGAAGTACTTTAATGATGCTTACAAATTAAATACAGGTTTGAATTTCGTTTTTTCTTATTTATTTATTGCAGGTTTTTCTTTGTTTTCTTGGATTATTTGGTGATTAAGGTTTTGATTCTAGAATTGATTGTTGTTTGATCTAACTTTTGGGATTGGATTTATTGTTAATTTGCTTGAAACAAATAAATATTGTAGAAAGGAATTAGAAATATAAGGGAATTATTCACATGGTGCATTGTAAACAGGAATTAATCACAAGGTGCCCCTTTGAGATTTGATTTACTGTAGCAATTTATAATTTTGCAGCAATCGGAGAACATGTAATCAAATCATTTTGCTCATGTATTCATCATATTTGTAATTGTTGTAGTATAAAAGGAGAACCCAACAATAATTCACAAATGAAGGAGAGTGAACACAAAGCTACAATTTAATTAAGCGAGGTTACAACAATTCTAACTCTTTCTTGTAGTGTTATCTTCTTTGATTTGTATCCATTTTAATTTTATATTGCTTGGTTTATTCCTGTTGGCAGCTTGGAAAGTAATAAAACCTTTGTTTGGCAAGTTAGATTCACTAGAACATCCCATTCATGTATAGTGGTCCCGATCAGTGAAATTGATTATTATGATTCTGGAAGCAATCTGGTTTAGAAGAATGTAATTATATGTTGGGCATTGAATTTTTTTCATAATGAGATAGCAAGTAAATTTTGACTCTGTTGTATATGGGTGATTGAGATTTAGGCAATAATTAGTTTGCGTTGGAGAGAGTATTCAACTTTTATATGTTCTTGAACAATATTTGCTACTAATTTTTTACATTGTATAGATGTACATGGTGGTGATGATGTGGTGAAAAATCTACTCCTATTTTTGTTTCTTTACATGCACTCTGATTAACTAAAGATATTTAGGTGCATTATGTGGTATTATCCTTGATCTGAATACTCCCCTTATAATACGTTTAGTGCACTACTAATCATATCCTATTCGTATGCAAATTTCTGACTAATAGATTTCTATCGTCTATTGTTATCATGATTGATGCTTATGCAAATTTGTGCAAGTAATTGCTTTGCAACAGACCACCTTCCCTGTCAGTTTGAGGATTTCAACATCAAGTGATGGTTATTTGTTAGTTTGTGATGTGTGTCATTGTGTGTCATTTAGTGCAGATTATCAAACTACATATTGTGAAATAATGATAGGAATTAGAAAGGGATGCATTTGAGTGATTTGACGAAGAGAGAAAGAGAGCAAAGCTCAGGAATAAGAGGTGGGAATTATTAAATTATTAAATATTGCCAAGGTGATTTAAAGTATTTGCCTCCGTAGCTTTTACAATATGATCCGATTGAACGATTTATATGCTGTGAGTTGTGAGTTTGATGTGCTTAATGATAAGAAACATGTATGTTTATTCGAATATTGAGGTAATTTTGTTTTGTTTGATTAGTTTTCGAATTAGAGTTTTAGGTCAGAAGATTGTGAATCCTTTTTAGGTAAAAGGATGAACATTTGTGTTTTGATTTCATTTTCAAAGTTAGAAAAACAATTTTTGATTAGGGTAATAAGTTTAACTCTTTAGTTGTCGAATATGCTGGACCATCTGAGAATGGCACTATCATCGGACCAATCAATTTTTACGTTTTACTAGTGGATGTTTCATTTGTTTTTCGATTTTGTTTAATTTATTAACGATTTCATTTTTCTTTGAGGCTATCTAGAATTTGTGATTTAATTAATCTTGTCAAGTATGTCTGATAATCTGATTCTACAACTCCAGAGATCAAGTGGAATTTGCTGCATTGCTAGGAGGGAACATGGATGAATCTGTTGCTTCTTTACATGCTAATGAGTTAATTGAAAAATCTTTCCCGGTATGTTTATTGTACTGCAACATAATCCAAACAGGAGAAATTTACGTTTGTTTGACCTCTGGTACGGTGGTCTTTCACTAAACATCTTTCATTCATGTAAAGTTGGAATGTAAGGTAGATTATACTTGTCTTAATAATTTCCACTTTATGGTTACTTTGCCTCAATATATGAAGGTGTAAATTTCTCTGCTTTGGTTGCTTGGTTTAGGCAAAGAATTTAGTAATATAGAAAGGAAGTAAAGAAATATTAATCTAATAAAGAAAACTTTATTGTCTTGCAAAATCTTCTTGAACTTTTTTCTTATTTGAGAAAGGAGATGGTTGTGTTTAAGCTAAAATCAATCAAGTGATAATACAATTATCAGGGGATTACTTGTTGTTAATGATCTCAATGAAGTTTTGAAGTTTGTCAGAATTATGAGTAGCAAGGGTTTTGAACTTAATGCTGGTGTAGACACCTAAAAGTGTCTCCCCAAAAGAGTAATCAGTGATGAAACATACCGCGTCTCGCGATTGTTTCGACTTAGAAAAGATGCTTTGAACTCACAAAAGTTGACACAAAACCGTATGCTGTGACATCATACTCCGAACTATTGATTCAAAGACAACTACAAGTTAGCGCTCTCATAAATCATTCTCTTTTAATTTATTTTATTATTTTATTTTTAGTTTTTTTTCTTATTTTAGGATTACTTTTAAAATTACCATTAGAATTTGTTCATTCCTAAATTTCCCACATTCTTTCTCACACTCTTCACCATTTTTCTGAGCTCACATTATTTTTAGATTATTTTTTCGATTTCTACATTTTTCTATGAATTTTATAAGTTTTATATACGCAGAATATAACTACAAATCAATAACTCGACTCATCAAATCACCACAAAAATATCTCCGAAATACGTGGACCTTCGTCTAGATCGTCATCATATGCGAGCTCTCTCTGTAGCCATGCAGTAGCACTGTTCGAGCAATCGTACGACTTCATACGTGTCCGAATATATTCACGCGACTCATCGAATATACTTCTTACTCTATGCTCTCGCTATAAATTATATATGCAAGTCATGTAGGTATATCAAGATTATAAAAAGAGATTCTCTTATTCTGTACATATCCTGAGTCTACAGCGATTCGTCCGAAACTCTTGCATACAGCTCGCGATGCTCAGCCTGCTCTCTGTTCTACCATCGTTGCATCATCTCTTGCAAGATACTACGCAGAGGCTTGCGTATATACGCAAGCGCAGGCTGCGTCATATACGCAGTCCCCTGTATATACGCAGGCCTCCTGCGATATATCGCATACTGCGTATGCAGTATATCACTGCGTCATATGCTAATAAGAGTTTTTTCTCTCATTTTTTCCCCTCGTGCCATAAATACGTGCCTGCCTATGCATCGATAGAGACACGTCTATTCTCTTTCTCTCCGATCCCTAACTTGCGTATTCTCTCTCTCCTCCTCAAAACACTCTAAATACATTCATTCTTGAGTTAAGACATCGATTTGTTCATTCAACCAATGCAAATAACAAGTTTATTCTGAGAATTACTCGCACAACACTAAATGTTTTCTCAATATCTAATATAATAATATACGAGTTTCATCGATTAATTAACCAACATGTAGAATCACTGTTTGATTGTTCCATGTAAATATGTAGGATTGTATTAACAGTTTTCAATGATTTTTTCATTTGTTTTTCGTTCCTTTGTTTTATTTCATTGTATATTATTATCACTTGTCAATATACGATTTTCTTAGTCCTTGTA
>SNQN01005781.1:0-14240 GCA_008642245.1 Bassia scoparia
TTTCCGTTTTAAACCCTACACATGCAAAATTACTTGGCGGGTTGTTTAACAAAATACTATGCAAATAGTGTCTAGTTTGTTGTGGCAAGTGGTTTGAATTCCGTATTCCAAGAGCCTAATGTCGGTTGTCCATAATTTTCTTATTAGGCGTGAAACACGAAATTTTTCAGGTCTTTGTTAAAGCATATTATAGTTGTGAGACAAGCATCCAAGCATTCGTACGAGGAATTTAAAGTTTTTCCTGGAGGTTGCTTTTAATTTGAATTGTCAAATTGTTTGTGTAATCAGTTATGCAAACTACATAGAAAGTCGAATTTCTAAACAAACATGCAAAAAGGGGTTTAGAATTGAGACGTTGGCCTCAAACCTACCTCACAACACGATGTCGAAGATCAAGCACGTAGCTTCTACCCTTAGGAACCCTTGTCGAACCTTTAGAACCCTGAAAAACCTCCTTGATCTATTGCATCAGAACCTTTGAATATGCTTTATGTGTTTGAATTGTGTTTAAAGTGTCTGAGTGTTTGTAAGAGAGAGTGAGACAGAGAGAGTTAGACGAGTGAGAGAGAAGCCAAGCATTCGTCCAAAGGATTCGAAAATGAATAAAGGGCTCCCTATTTATGGGAAGGGTCGAAATCGGCCAAAATAGGCAATTTTTTTAGCGCAATTACGCCCAAAACTAGGCGTAATAGCGCCCAAAGTTGAGCTTAATTGCGCCCAGTATTGGCTTGGATTTCGGTCGATTTTCCTCGGATGAAATAATATCGTAATATAATCGTATAAAATATATTCTTGATTTATACGATTATAGTTGATATTATTGCGATTATAGTTGATATTATAACGATGCTCGGGATATTCGACTTCCTCGAGAAACGTGTCTCGAGTTGAAATATCCTCAGATGGCCCGCTTTGGTCGGTTTTGCGTTTTTTGCTTAAGAAGTTTATAAATATTAAACCATAAATCGAAAAATTATCGAACAAATATTTAAAAATTCCTTCAGAATAATAGTGTGTTGTGCTAAAATTTCGTGAATTTTTGAATTGTTTTTCATAATTTAATTAATTATCTCAAAATAAATTAAATTGGTGAAAATTCTGAAAATTGCCAAAAATGCTTAGAAAAATTCAGAAAAAGTACGAAAAATTGTAGAAAAATGTTTTAAAATAAGTTAAAATTATTTGGAAATCAAGACTTATTTTTTTGGGGTCTTAAGTACTTTGAAGAGGTGTCCGATGCAATGGAATCTGCCTTTTTTAGGGCCTATCAAGGTCATAGCTCTTTCGATATGACTTGTGTGTTGCGAAGGGTGTCTTATCATTGGCCGTTTTGGGCTAGAGACGAATGTATGTATCTACAGAAGCCCCCCACTTTGTTTGAGTTGCAGAGAGTAAAATCTCGTGAAGCGAAAGCCAAAGTACCCAATACCTGTAAAGCAAGTGCGTTAGTTTTCAATGCACCTACGGTTGTGTGTTTCTTGCTTGCTTGTCTCTATTGCTAACACTTTTTCTTACGTTTCCACCTATGGTTCTAATTCCACCGTGGCTCCGTGCTTCGATCTTTGAGGGAATTTCCATCTATGGTTTTGATTCCATTGAGATTTTCTGCTAACAGGTTGTCCGCCTCAATACTTCAGTTAGGACTTCCTGGGGAACTACTATCTCAATGTCCACTTCGATGCCTCCGTAAGGACTTCATGGGGAATTACTGCGGTGTCCATCCTGGTGCTTCTGTCTGGACTCCTTTAGGGAAGCTGAAATGGTGTCCGTATTGATGCTTTCGTTTGGACTTGGTGCTTCCTTCAACTATTTTATCCCATCTCGACTAGTCGTCCGGGAAGATTAACATACTGTTGCGTATAGCGAATGTCTTTTTGCTGCTGCATGCTCGATCTCGTATAGCCACGATCTCGTATAGCGAATGTCACGATCTTTTATAGCGAATGCCTATTTGCTGCTGCGTGCTCGATCTAAGAGAATTAAACTAGAGGTAACGTCGCTTATAGCCATGATCGCGTCTAGCGAATGTCTTTTTTTACTGTTGCGTGCTTGATATACTGTATCCCATCACGGCTAGTCATCCGGGAGAACTAGAATGGAGTTAACGTCGCGTATGACCACAATTTCGTTGTGACTTTGCATTCGCTTACAACTTGTCGTAGCTCTATAGGTGTAACGAATCGATGACTTTCGGGCCCGTTTTGCTTGCTTAGGGGCATTTTGGTCATTGTGCATGACTTTGAAAATTGGTTGGAATTCCCGGGAAGTACCAACGACATTTAAACGCAACGGGCTCCACGCGTACACATTTGGGCCCACGAGAAAAGTTCGAAAATCGAGCCGAAAATAACCTGAAATTGGGCGTAATTATGCCCAGTATATCGGTTGTTTTGGCCGGAAATCGTGCCTTAGTATGGCACTTTAGCTTCATTTATCATTCGCTCTTTACTTTGTTTGTTGTTAGCTCTCTCTAAACTCTATTGCTACACCCTGGAATTGCTTGGAAAGGCTTTGTTTGCTCATCAAATCCCAAGCTCTTTCTAAACTCCATTGCTACACCTTGGAATTCCAAACTTGAAATTCACTTGTAAGTTGCAATTTAATACTCAAAATCATGCCATTTGAATATGCCTTGTCAATTTGTGCAATTGAATTGGGGCTTCTCCCTTGCTTGTGTATGCTTGAAATTGTTGAATGCTTTGTATTATTCATACTTATGTTAGTCTTTTGCAACTTGTTTCATCAAATTTGGTGCTAATTTGAATGAGTTATGCCATTGTAAGCTTACTACATGAAGAAGATGATGAATAGTAGCTTGGTATGCCAATGCCTTGTTGAATTATGCATATACCGTGTTTATTCTTGCTTGTTGGTGATATAATAAACCTTTCCATGCTTATTTGCAACAATGTGGATGCCCATGTATGCTTTCACCATTGTAAGTAGTTTAAGGCTTGAAAAAGTACTTGTTAATGGTGATTGCTTACTAAATTAGGGATTATTGCGCATGAGTGAGTGTATACACCTTCTTGAAATCGTCGTTGCATATAGAGTTTGTGAGTAGATTCGTGCATTCCGTTAGACATATATATTTACTAGGGAGAAAAGTGCTCTTTCTCACCTTTGTAGTTGCTTGTCTATTGTTCCAACTGCTAGGAAATTGTGCATTTCCTTCGACCATGGTTGTGTTGGTTAGCTGTAAGCCCCCGGAGGTCCTATAGCTTGTATGCGAGATGCATATTTTTAGCCGTCATACTGACCGTTTGTTTTATGAATCTTTGCTCTATTTTGCGTGTAGCATGCCAGCCCGAAGACGAAAGCAAGTGCGCATTTCCCGCCAGAGGTGGAGGGTGACTGATTGGTACAACTTTGAGTTGTGCAGTTTCCCTGATTACCACATTTCTGTTCGTTAGAGGAATGGACGGGTATGTTGCTTTTACTTGTCTGGTTACCTTTTGTTTTGCCTCATTTGCTAACTTTCGTGTCATCCCTTGTGCAGAGCAACTATCGTACCCGGACGTATGGGACTTCTCATATGGTTAGTGATCTCTTTCGTAGAGAGTTCTTTGAGCGTCATGGAGGAGTATGGGATATCCTTGGGCGATGCGGCTTCCAAGACATCGTTCTTATCCTGACCAGTCAGTCATATTCATCGCTTGCTCCTAGGATCCCGGTGTTTGACCTGATGTAGTGGTTTTCGGATAACACTAACACTTTTCACTTCCCGTGGCTGGAAATGGCTGTGACCCCCTGCGACTTTGTTATGCTGATCGGGCTTTCTTTTATTGAAAAGCTTGTCCCTTAATATAATGAGACCAGGCTTTCTAATCCTCGTTTAGATGAGTGGCTGGGTCCGATTGCTTCCCGCCTGCGAGTTAAAAGCATGGATAACCAAGCGTCACAGAGAGGGCTCATGGAGGTTTTGGAGCTGGCAGGCACCACTAATGAGCAGGGAGCTAGGATTTTTATCCTGGTGATGCTTTGCACGAAGTTGTGTCCTGATAAGGGCACGGGGAGCAGAGTTCAGCTTCTTTTTCTCCCCATTCTAGAGGATCTTTCTACTGTTTCCTCCTATGATTGGGGCGGATTCGGCTACGCTTCTCTGATGCAATCTATGAGGTTATACTACCTTCAGCTGGATGGCTCTGCAATTCCTGCACTAGCTGGTTGCTGGAGAGTACTTGAGGTAATTTTCTTTGACTTTTACCGCCTTGTTTGTATTTTATTTACCTCTGTTGGCTGATGTTGTTAGTTGTACTTGCAGTTCTGGGTTTACGAGTACTTTTTCGCGCATGGGCCTTGTGCCTAGGTTGGCTCCCCATGCACAGCCTGCTCAATGGCCTATGATGATGCGGTGGACACCACTAGCCACTCCGTCTTGGACTGGTGGGCTCTAGCAGCAGAGGAGGATTTTTCGCCGCCTGAACCCAGCTGAGGTGAGTTTTGCTGCCTTTTACTTGTATGTTTTCATTGAATGCTTTGTGATTTTAACTACATTTTGCTGCAGGTGGAGTGGCGCCCATGGAGGCGAGTGGGGAATACGAAACCGAGGAGGCTCGCTATAGCGATTGAGCTCGCCAAAAGGCGATGTCTTTTCTGGGGACCTCAAGGGCCTGTCTGGTACCTCGGGGAGCGTGTGGTGAGGCAGCATAGCCTTTCTGAGCCTGCAGTTCCTCAAAATCCTCCAATCACTATGATGGATGAGGATTTGCTGGTCACACGCTTTCCAACGACTTGAGTGATGGCGAGGCGGTGGAGTACCATCTCCTGCTTGGTGACAAGGGTCAGGACGCCTATGCGTGTTTCGTTGAGAAGCAACTAGCCCCCTGAGTCGAGCTAGGTTCTGAGGTATGAGTCTTGCTTATCGACACCTTTTCTTTGCATTTGTTTTCCGTAAGTTGTGCAATAACTTAGACTTGGCTTGTGCAGCCGATTACGACCTCGGTGAAATCCCCTTTGCTGACATGAGGATCCGTCCTAGCTTGGATGAGTTCGTTGGGCCTGCTCCTCCGGCTACTAGGCACGCTCAGAACTCGATGCCCCCTAGAGCTGGTCAGGTAGGGAACACTTTACTTGCTCGATTCTTTCTTTTCATGCCAGTATTCAATCATGTGCTGACTTGCTTGTCTTGCGGAATAGATGCCTCGGGCAAGCGTTATGAGGCTACTAAGAGTAATTAATGCTGGGTTAGACTCCTACTGTCAGCTGAGAGACTCGGTAACTGCACTAAATCTCGTAATTTCAATGCTTTTTAGGGTCAGGGACACGCCTTTGACTTGGAAATCCTTTGCAGGTTCATCAGGGAGACGATGAGGATGCTGATGATGATGGCGATGCACGTACAAGACCGATCCCTTACCGGGGTAGAGCTACGACTTCCCGTTCTTAACCTAGACCCTCGTCCTAGTTTGTCGTACCAGGAACCTCTGTTGTAGCCTCTTTGCCCGAAGAGTTGTTGGGCGAGTCTGCCTTGTAGGAGCTAACGTCGCTCGACTTTTGGACGTGCCGCGAGCGGTAGATGTACCTATAACCTATAGGGAAGAGGGTGACCCTAGCTTTGCATTTGTTGGTTTTAGGACTTAGCTTAGACTTACTTAGACTTATTTGTTGACTTTTGCTTAACTTGACTCGATTTTACTCGATTCTAGCTTAAACTCAAATGTTTGTGTAAATACGCCTAGACTTGTGTATGACGCTAGACATAACTCATTTTGTAATGCCGAGCTTTGTTTACAATATTTAAAATCGAATTGCTAACTATATGCAATGCATGTATTTAAACTTCTAAGATGACATCGATCGTCTTCTGTTGTTGCGTATGTTGTGTTGCGTTAAAAATGCAGGGAAGGACTTAGGTTGGACCAAGAATTACGTGCCATCGTTTTTCGGAGGAACTATAAAGGGGTTTTTTGCCAAAACAAATCTTTTAAAACCAAAAAATTGCAAAAACAAACCTTTTAAAACGATATTTGTAAAAACAAACCAAAAACGAAAAAAAGTTTGTAATAAAAAACCTGCTGACGTCATAAGTGAATTTGACCCCAATTAAACCCCTTTGACCCTCTATTAACACCCTAATATTCCTAATTAGACCTTAATTAACATCTCCACCCTCACTCTTCAACCTTGAACAAACAAACAACCCATTTCCATGGTTCCACCACTGCTCCAGCCACGTATTGTCGCCGCACCACCGCTCCCACCGCCGCATACATCTCGACCCCCTTTCTCTCTCCTCCCTCGCCCATTTCCGGGAGCGGTGGTGCGGCGACAATACGTGGCTGGAGCAGTGGTGGAACCATGGAAATGGGTTGTTTGTTTGTTCAAGGTTGAAGATAAAGTAATGAAGAGTGAGGGTGGAGGTTAATTAAGGTCTAATTAGGAATATTAGGGTGTTAATAGAGGGTCAAAGGGGTTTAATTGGGGTCAAATCCACTTATGACGTCAGCAGGTTTTTTATTACAAACTTTTTTTCGTTTTTGGTTTGTTTTTACAAATATCGTTTTAAAAGGTTTGTTTTGGCAAAAAACCCACTATAAAGAGAAAAATCGTACAAAATTAGCTCAAACTGGGCGTAATAGCACCCTGGTTGAGCGTAATTACGCCCAGAATCGAGCTAATTTTGCTCGAATTTCGATTTTAGGCAAGTTTGTTCGGCCTCATTGCTTATAAATAGGGGTTTATGCACGCCCTAATTCATTCATTARAGCCTCCTTAMTGCTTAAAAACCTCTCTTACATTGCTTTAGACTTCATTTAATTCATTACATCAAAGAATTTGCAACAAATCAAATGGAGAGAGACTTTGCTAATGCTTTGAATCATGTGCTTCGAAACTTGGATGCTCGTGGAAGGGAGGACCTTGCAAGTCTTAATTGTGATGTTCTCTTGACTCTAAGGTATGTAAGTCTTGATACAAACCTTCTTTATGCTGCTATAAGCCTGTGGGACCCATTGACGCACTGCTTTCGTTTTGGGGACAAGGAAATTGTTCCTTTGCGTGAGGAACTTTGTGCTATCATTGGGTGGCATGTTGTAAGTCTCCCTTGTATCCCTAATACTACTGATCGCATTGTAGACGAATATGAGCGATACTTGAGACTTAGTCCAATTATTTCACGACGCATAGTGCATGGTCGGGAAATTAACTTCCTTGCTTTAGTTAGCTATATTGCTAGTGCTGCCTCTTGCTGTAGAATTTACCGTAGACGTGCAATTATGATCTGCTTGTTTGCGCGTTTCTTATTTGTTCATGGCAAGCCGAATGTCGATCCTGCTATCGTCATTTCTATTGTTTAGCAATCTAAGACTAGTCGTACTCTTATGTTGTTGTGCACGGGGGAATTATTCATGATGCCCACCGTCTTAAGAAGGATGCGCATGTACCGTTGTCTGGATGCCCCGTTTTGTTGCAAGTACAATATTTTTCGTTTGAATATTTGCAAAATAGTGCATTTATACAAATATTATTGCTTGTTTATTGATGTAATGACTAAATATTGCACATGTTGCTGTTTCATGACAAATTTTGTTGATGGAGCGTTTGAGCCTAGTTGAGGCGCCCCAGAATCCTGTCAACAAATCTCAGCATGAGTGGATTCTTATCCTTGTTAACCGTGGCATTCTCGTGCGGTGGACTGTCCCTTGGTGGGGTATTAGGATTATGGTGCATTCTCGCTTTTCTTCATATGTGCACGTGGGTAGCTTGAATGCGTTGACCTTTTATTTCTCTTAAAGGGTGATGAGGCAATTCGGGAAAGTTTGCCTTATTCCCGCTGTTGACACAGTTCGTCTGAGGATAAGAGCTTGCATTTGGGCAATGCAATAGAGTGGGAGAAATACTGGGAATCCCATTGTACACTTGAGGTGACCTCACTTGCTCAAGGTGATAACAATATTTCTACTCATTACCGTGTCAGGATGAATGCCATTGATAAGATAGGTCGTGTTGAGGCAAGACGTGCGGAGCAGAAGGACCATAGCAAAAGTAAGAAACTGGACAGTGACTCTACTGAGACCCCTGCTGTTAAGTCTAGGATTGTTTCTTCTAAGGATAGACTCTGTCCTAAGCAGGTGCCAGTTTGGAGTAGGCTTGAAAGATTTCCTCTTTTGAGGATTGACTGAAATGTTGTTGAAAGAATACTTAGGCCTAAAGAGATGCTTGGAGGGGATGCTAAAGGAAAAGGGAAGGCTGTTGTGGAAGATAGACCCAAGAGACGCAAATGGGTTAGGAAGCCTAAAGGTGATAGCTCAGGTGCAAAGAGGGATGATGTTAAGGACTAAGAAGAGGAGAGGAAGGAGTGATTTCTCTTTTCCAAAATTATTGTTTAATTTAATGTTTCATTTATTAATGAGTTAATAAAGTGATTGGCTTGCGAGCCGCTTTTGCATGAAATCAGTGAACTTTGGAGCTTGAATTTTCTTTTTGTATTGTAGTTGCTCGATTTTAATTACAGCTAGTAATAAATTACAAACTTGCATTGCTTTTTATACATTGATTTTACTTTGAGCATGTTGAAGAAAACTTCGTCCAATTGCCGCTTGACCGTTGTTCACTTGCTAATCCCAAAACAAGTAGGGCACTTGTTAATGTGGCCGAGCCCCAAGGCAAGGCTACTTATCTATCCTATAAGGAATCAGGCCATTGGTAGTTTTGATGCATGGTGCTATTGTGTTGTTGAGACGTGGTGCGCGTGTATGCCTTAGACGTAATATTTCTTAAGCTAGTCTAGGTCAGTGAGGCTCGAGGATCTAGAATTGTTTTGCGAAGTGGTTTAAGAACCAAATCACCTTCTTTGATGCCTCGTGATTTGACTCGCTGATTGAAGTACCGTTCAACCCTCTTTTGGTATGCTTGCAAACGAAGCAAGGCTGTTAGTGATTTTTCGTCGAGCAAAGCTAAATCGTCGAATTTCGCCCTTACCCATTCTGCTTCTGGGAGCTTACTTTCTAGGACAATACATAGAAACGGGATCTCTAGTTCTACTAGTTGAACAGCTTTGGCACTATAGACAATTAAGAACGGAGTAGCTCCTGTTGAGGTGCGAATAGAGGTCCTGTAGCCCCATAGAGCAAAGTGTAGCTTTTTGCAGCCAGTCTCGAGAATTCTCCATCATCTTAGAGATAATTGTTTTGAAATTTTTGTTAGCCCCTTACACTGCCCCATTGGTTTGTGGCCTGTATGGTGATGACTTGTGGTGTTTAATCTTATACTTGGCAATTAAATCTGCACATTCTGCTTGAAAGTGGGTGCCGTTGTCACTAATGATTTCGTGAGGGACTCCATAGCGACAAATGAGGTTGTTTTGTATGAATTTTGCCACGTGCTTAGCCTGGAGCTTAGCATATGACACTACTTCAACCCACTTTGTGAAGTAATCTATGGCCACAAGTATGAATTCATGACCTCCTTGTCCTGGCGGCGTAATCTTCCCTGTTAAGTCTATTCCCCAAGTAGAGAAAGGCCACGGAGAGACAAATGTGAAAAGAAGAGACGGATGAATGTGTCGTGCATTAGAGTATTTTTTGCAGGTGTCGCATGTACGGACGTATTGCATGCAATCCCTTTCCACGGTGGTCCAATAATACCCCAACTTGATGATCTTAGAGGCCAGGAGCCTGCTATTCATGTGGGTGCCACAGTTTCCGTCATGGACGTGCTCCATGATTGTTTTGCTTACTTGTTGAGTGATGCAAAGTAGGTGGAGACCATTGTAGTGGAGCTTGTAAAGTTCTCCGCCTTGAAGTAAGTACTGAGATGCGAGACGCCTCAAAGCTCTTTGTTGCCTTTTTGTTGCACTAGAAGGGTATTCGCCAGTTTCTAGGTAGTCTTTGAAGTCTTCATACCATGGCTCTACTGGATTGAGGTTGGGCACCTCATTCGTTTCGTCTAAAGTGCAGATGTATGTTGGTTCTTGTCTTCATTCAATGAGTAAGGGCATTTGGGTCACTGAACTCGGAATTCGCACCATGGATGCGAGCTTTGCTAGTGCATCTTTGAATTGATTGACTTCGCGCCATAGGTAGGTGTATTGGACTTCGTCTACCTGGGATACAATGTTCTCAATTTAGAACTGATACAGAGCAAGGCTTTCACTTTGTACCTTCCATTGTCCTGAAATCTGGTTTATGATGAGTGAAGAATCACCATATACTCATAAACTCTTAACATTAAGTGCAACGGCAACTTGCAAACCTATAATACATGCTTCGTACTCTGCGGCGTTGTTAGTGACAACGAAGTCGAGCTTAAAGTAAATTGTAGTGTTCTCTTCTTGTGGTGAGATTAGAAGCACTCTAACTCCACATCCTTTTTTATTAGATTCAAGATCGAAGTATAACGACCAACTGTCTTCCTCAGTCATCATAAGTTCCTCGTCTGGAAAGTCAAAGTCTTCGGGAAGGACTTCGTTTGGAGAGTCTGCTAAGAACATGGAGACAATAGTACCTTTGATGGGTTTTTGAGGCACGAACTTAAGGTCAAATTCGACGAGCATAACCATCCATCTAGACATGCGTCCGTTGACTACTGGCTTTACAAAGAGGTATTTCAGAGAATCATCTTTGCATACAATGTGTACAGTATGTGTGAGCAAATATTGTTGGAGCTTTCGCGATGCCCACACTAAAGCCAAGCATAGTTTCTCTAGGGCAGAGTATCGCTCCTCGTATGGAAGGAACTTCTTACAGAGGTAGTAGATAGTGTTTTCCTTGTCGTCGATTTCTTGAGCGAGCATTGCTCCAGCGGCGGTGCTTCTTGCTGTAAGATAGAGCCGTAATGGATGCCTAGGGCGAGCAGGAGCTAACACAGGAGGATTGGTAAGGTATTCCTTAATCTTGTCGAAAGCTTGTTGGCAACTATCATCCCATTTCTTGGGTGCACCTTTCTTCAATTTCTTGAAGATGGGTTCACAGACCTTTGTGAGCTTGCATATGAACCTGTTGATGTATTGGAGTCGACCCAAGAACCCTCGGATCTCCTTTTCATTTTGCAGTGGCCTAAGTGACATGATTGCTTTGATCTTTGTTGGATCGATCTCGATGCGTCGAGAGCTGATGATAAAACCTAGGAGCTTGCTTGAAGTGACTCCGAATTTGCACTTTTTCGGTTTGAGACGCATGTTGAATTGTCGGAGTCTCTGGACAAACTTCCTTAGTGCAAGGGTATGTCTTTCGCTATCTTTTGACTTGATGATCATATCGTCGACATAGACCTCTACTTCTTTGTGTATCATGCCATGAAGTAGAGTAGTGGCAGCTCGTTGGTATGTGGCGCCTGCATTTTTGAGACCAAAAGGCATCACAATGTAGTAGTATAGGCCTTATAGAGTGGTGAAGGTCGTCTTTTCCATGTCTTGTTCGGCCATTTTGACTTGATTATACCTTGCATACCTATCCATGAACGAGAACGTCTATGTGTAGTATAGGGAAGTCGTCCTCCAGACTTGCTTTGTTTACATCACGAAAGTCTACACACATTCGAACTCGTCCATCCTTCTTAAGTACTGGAACCAATTTTGCTATCCATTGAGGGTAATTGACGACCTTAATGAAGCCTGCATTGTGTTGTTTAATTACTTCCGGTCGAATGTTAAGGGCAACATTCGATTTCATTCGACGAAACTTTTGTTTGACTGGCTTAGCCCTCTCTATGAGTGGAATTCTGTGTTGTGCGATGTCTGGATCAATCCCTGGCTTGTCTTAATAGGACCACACAAAAACATCCTGATATTATTTCAGTGTTGCAACCAATTCATCCCTTTCTTGCGGACTTAGTGTCAGACTAATCTGTATCTCTTGCGGCGTGTCGTTGTCGGAGATGTCTACCTTTTCTGTTTGCTCGATGACGGAAGTTTTCTTTTCGTGCTTTTCCATTGCCCTTATTAACTCATTGTTGTTTTTTTTTTGTTTTCGAGTTGTGAATTAAAGCAATCATAAGAAGGAAAAGAGGAGTAAGCAGAAAGGAGCATATTATTAAACTCTTAAGAGAGTACAGATAAGTTTGTCTCCGAAGAGACTTGTTTGACAAAGGAAAGAGGGAAACTAAGCTACTTAAAAGACTTAGGAGGACACTCCCTAGAACTAGCTCCCCTTTCCTCGAGCATTGGTCTATCGCCCTTGGTGCACTTGATGACCTTGCGTCCTAGAGCACTGATCTTCACGGTTTTGCGCCAACCATGAACCAAGTCTTTGACTGGTGTGATGAGAGTAGTGGGGTCGAATGCTTCCTTGGTCATTGCCATGAAAACCTCTTGTTCAACTTGAGGAATGATTACTTGGCCAAACAGGAGTCCCAAACCTTGTGCTTCGAGGCCATCTAAGGACGATGCTTTGCTTCTGGGGACAAGATCCCCGTCTATAAAGTTGCAGGTGCTGAAAATCTCGAGTCCTGGATATCTATTGACATCCGTTATCTGGGTATATTACTTAGAGCCTTTGAGAGGAAAGGGCAGACGGCCGCTGTCTATCAAGTCTTGGACTACTTCCCTTAATGTATGACATTCTTCAATGTCGTGGCCATTTCCTATGGTACTTGAAAAACTTCTCTATGCTCTATTTAGGAGGCCTTTTCTCTAAAGGGGGATTAGGAGTAGGGCATTTTGGTGTAATGAAGCCAATCGCCTTGAGGTGCTCGAGGGCTTGGGCATAGGGCATGCCTATCCTAGTGTATTTGCGCTTGTTGCGAATTGCAAGTGCCTTCACTACAATTTTGCTTTTAAGAGAATCATCAATCCTATTCATTGCTTTGTTCATGTGAGTAGTGATGACCTCCACCATATTGGTTGTTGGCTTTGGTTCAGTGCCATTCTCGCTAACTAATTCTTGCAAATTGATGTCTGAAGAAGTTACTTCTCCTTTGGACAAAACTCGGTCTACATAATGCTTAAGGATGCCGTGGATCACTTCCTCAAGAATTTCGAGGACCTAGGTGTTGGACTTCTCTAGCTGAGCGACTCGGGAAGCCAATGAGTTGAGGGTCTCATTCAAATCAGCTAATGTCAAGTCCATTCGAGTGTCTTCACTATCCATTAGTGCAATAGTGTTGATCAACGTAGTGCTGCTTGAGAACCGTGGAACGAACCCTGTGTCTAAGAGCTCAACCCTTGGTGCCTACCCTTTTTGCACATGGACCAAAAGTTAATTTCCATGTCGAATCAACCTGTGATGCAACGCATGTCTAAGGGATGATCATTCCCTTGCCTATTGACTGACTCAAAAATGTAAAAAAGTGCATGAACGACGGAAATTTTCTTTTCGCCTTTTATTTTCATTTTTCACTTTTTTTGTCATCATTTTTTCTTTTTTTCGCTTTTTCTGTTTTGCTTTCTTTTTTTAACGGCGAAGTTCAAAGGTCCGACGTCCGTTTACAATTGTATGACTCAACTAAGACGTAACGCCTAATGATTCTGTTTTTCAACCACTTCGACATTACGACACCAAAGGAATGATCACCTTACTATAGGACTGTTACATGAGTCAATGACTTGTTTGTTATGTATGCAAAGCTACGATCCTTAGTCTCAATGCACGTAGCACGTTGTCATGCTAGCAATAACCCTATATGCAAAAGAAAAACAAAGGTCCAGCCACCTAGTGTCAGTTGGTACGTTATCGAACAGGTTAATCCGGGTGTCCAAAAGGGTCCCATGACTAGGCTTAGAAAGATCCTTAACACATCCAGCCCGCTGTTATGATCAAAGGAGGTCTAAACCATTACGGCTTTGTACTGCACGCAGTAGCGCGTCATAGTGGGGATGGGCATCTAGCTTAAGAGTTGGTTATATAGTTAGTGCACCAGCGCCAATCTTAAACGAGCCCCCCGGTCTTGTCTCAAGTGTAAAACACACTTATATGAGATGTAATGCCTAGAAAACGGAAACTTAGTGTCAACGACCTAAGTTCCGTGTAATGCAGGATGCCTAAAACACAATGCCGTCTTTAGTATGCTGAAATCGCATAACAATTCGAGTATTGCCCACACATCACTAAAGGTAATAGCTTTAGTGAAATCCCCAATGAATTGGCCAGAAAACTGTACGGGCGCCGGGGCGTCACCGGGCCGGACTGGGTCCGGTCCCTCTGCTCCAGGGGGTACAATTCAAGGGCGGCTCGGTTTGTTTGCTAGATTTGAATTCTTGCTTTTGCATATTGTGAGTATGCATGGGGTTGTGTGTTTGTAGGACGTGGGCCGCGCCCTCGGCGTATAGCGGGCGCGCGGCTTGGTACTACATCGAGGTGCTT
>SNQN01005781.1:24406-42363 GCA_008642245.1 Bassia scoparia
TATAAAATACCCTTGAGGTTTTGCGTTTTCTACAATATACCCCTGCAAAAAAAATTCTTCTACAATATACCCCTAAGGTTTGATACCCTTCTACGTGATAACCAAATGTTTATAAAACCATTAATCAAGCTTAACCTTTAATAGGTGTGGGAGGATTGTTGGAGTGGGGGTGGGAGGTGGGAGGACTAGTCATTGCTTTTTTAAACAAAATCCGGGTTTTTTTAAGCTTACACATAATCTTATGTTTGGTTAAATTTAACCATTAAGGTTATATTGTAGAAAGGTATCAAACCTCAGGGGTATATTGTGGACGAAATTTTTTGCAGAGGTATATTGTAGAAAACGCAAAACCTTAAGGGTATTTCATAGAAAATCCCTTATTATTATTATTTTTATTCAAATATTTACATTTTTTATCCTTAGTAAAAAAAACGCCGGAATATTTTTAAGGGTTATGCTATATGTAGCCCTAAGGGCTACATATAGCATAACCCTTAGGGCTACATATAAAAAATCTAAAATTGGAAAAAAAAATCAATTAAAGCATCATTTATTAGATCAATTAATGTTACAATTTCATCTCAAATTCATAATTTTTTTTCCATTTTTGGTAAAATATTTAATGCTTATATGTAGTCCTTTTAGGGCTACATATAGATTTTCCCTATTTTTAATGAAAGTGTGTACTGTGAGACTTGTGGATTTTTTTTTTTAACATAAAGTAATATATAATGATTAGATGGTATGAATAAAATTTTAATTGACATACATGTCATTTTTATTATCGAAGTGTAATTTGTATAACTTTTACAAATGAAGGTTGTATATTAAATGAGCAAAACTGCAGTTAAATTTATTTGGGACCAAGGGGAAGGTTAATTTATAGATTGAAATTAAAATACTCATTTTTCTCTCTTTTATGTATGGATCACAATTAAAATACTCATTTTTCTACGTTTACTTTTTTAAAATATTCACCAATACACCTATTTAATCCTTTTATCACCCTTTTTTGGTCGCCACCTACACACCTTGTTGTTGCAAGTGTTACAATAGGACAATGAATTTGTATTTTTTTGGGTTAATGGAGGCTTCCTCCCGATGCTACTCAAACCCAAGACCAAGATGAGCCTACACCTGCTCCTCCGCTGACCAGCACAAAGGAGAATAACCTTGCTAAGGTTATCTCCCCTGCGACGCTCAAGTCAGTTCGTGAACAAGTGAGTTAATAGTAAGCAAGTATAAAAAGGAATAGGCAAGTAAATAAATAATGAGAGTGGGTTAGTTGGGTCGCCTATATGCATAGACGACCACTAGGTTTTGGTAGCCCGTTACACCTCGGGTACCTGACCACTTAGAGGGAGAGAGAGAAAGGAGTAATGATTGAAGCAATCAATGTTGCATTGAATGTAGTGTAGTTGCAATAGTATTTGTCAAATCAAGGGGTATTTATAGGATCTTGGGCCCTTGCATGGTCTTTTTATGGGCTGCCATGTGGAAGGCAAGGATTGGTCCTTACTTCCTTTTATTCTCACCCCTTCATCCAGATCCCTTTCTTTCTCCATTCTTCTTTCCTTCTAGGATTTTGACACGTCTAGTGTCCTTTAGGGTTTTGGCACATCATTTGCCCCTCAAATTAGGTCAATCTTAATTGACACTGATTTGCTCAATCAAGTGACTTACCGGCATCCCTTGCCGGTTCCTCTTCGTGGTGGATCGTTGTGAAGTTAAGACGTATTTAGTCAGGTACAACACCGGTCTGCGATAGCCGGCATGCTCATAGGGCATTTCCCGATTGTCGGTTACTAGACCTATGCCGGTGTGGGGTTTTTGAATTCCTAAATTCCCACGTAAAATTGCTATAGATATCATCAAATAGGAGAGAGAAAATTCACTTTCACTTTTAACTTCTCCAAAAATTTTCCAAATTTTGCTCTAAATTTTTACTGCATCCGAGTCGGCAAGGGTGTTCGAAAAGACATCCTTCTACTTCAACCTCGTCAACTGCATAGCACAACAAGAAAATTGATTTTGGCCGACCGAACGCACTGACCGACTTTTTTTTGGTCGGTAATACCGACTAATACCGATCGTTTTTAGTCGGTAAAAGTTTATCGACCGAACAATCGGTCGGTAATATCGACCGGAATCAAGTAGGTCGATATTACCGACCGGTTGTTGTGGTTGGTAACCTCTCAACATCCAAGGCTGAGAGGATAATTTTTCCGCCAAGAATACCGACCGAAAATTCTGTCGGTACCACTGTCCGAAATCCTATTTCGGTCGGTAATATATATATTTTTAAAAAAAAAAAAAAAATTGGCTTATTAATTCATCACGACTTATTATCGACATTACACTTCAATTTCAAACGACTCTCTCTTATCCATACTTGATTTTTTTAAGATGTCACTCTCTCTCTTCCCCTTCACCCCCATTTTCGCCCTCCCTTCACTCGCATCACCATCTCCATCTCCCTCACCTCCATCTTCATCTCTCTCACCTCCATCTCCTTCTACAACTCTCAACCCTCAATTTCAATCTCCGTCGCCGCCGTTGTCCCTCAACCCCAACACTCTTCTCTCTCCTTCTACCTCAGGCAAGTTTTATTTTTTAAAATTCTTGTTTTACCTTTTCGTTTTCTTATTTGTTTCCTGATTTTGTTTTGGTTTCTTACTTAGTTTTTAAAGAAAAGTTCTTGTAAATTTTGAGCAAGGTTTAAATTCGTTTTTTGGGTGTGATTTAAATTCAGATCTAGGTTTTAATTTGTTTTTCGTTTTGATTTTCATTTTAGATCTAGGTATTTCCTTCTTTTTCCCCCCAAATATTCGTGCTTCTTTTAAAAAAATTCTGCAATTTTCGATTTTATGAGGTATTCTTCTTCTTCTTCTCTCCTCTTCCTCGCCCCAATCTTGTTTAGAACTGTTTATGTTTTTCTTGTTCTGTTCTGGTTTCGTTGAATTCRTGAATTGGATTTTTAGTTGAGCTTTGTGTTCTATTGRTTGGGCGTTTTAAGTGCTGCGTTTTCKGAGGTTAATGWTGRRTGGGTTTGATTTGGCGCAGAATTGGRTGTAGTTTTGCCGATTTTTMGGSCTYTATTTGGYTGSTTGCTYCTYCTGTGTTGTTTCTGCCTCATATGTCTCATTCAACATCTTGAAGTTAATTCAAGGCTTCTTGGCATTACAATGATTGAAATGTCGTCTTCCATCACTCAAACCAATCGCGATAGGCTTTTGGACATGGCTGATTTCGCCATCCTTGTTATGAGCCAGTGGAGTTCTTTTATCGGGAAAATGATTGATTTGTTGCATAATTCAAGGTTTTAATTATATAATTTTTTAATTTTTTTCCTTCAATTGAAATAAAACCTCATGTTTAATTTTTGTTGCAGGTACAGAACAAAGTCAAAAGAACTTGCACTGACTCAAATTTTTTTTACTGTCAGTGCACTTAAGTAAGTGTCTTTCCCCCATTTTATAATTCAATTCAACTAAGTAGATTTGTCTTAATTTATATTGCAGTGTAATGTTGTTGTAGTTTTGCGTACTTGTGAGAATCTTTAGCTGCGATTGCACTGCAAAAATTAGCAAATTTAATTGTGGTAATTGTTAGCAGATAGATAAGTTATGTGTATGTTACAAGTCAGTTTGATGATCTTTGTTTGCCCTGATTTTTGGTTTAGTAATTAGGGCTTTATGATATTATGATGGTGGATTTTGCTATTATCTCCTCTTATTTAAAGATGCTTGTTTTGAAATGCTTTCTATTGTTTTGCTTGTTTTTTTCCCAAAAAATGCTATATTTTGCTTGCTTTTCGTTTTAGGGTTTATGGTTATTTAAATTGAATCGAAAAACGGCTTCAAATTTCATTATTGAAATCAAATTTGGAAGTTTCTGTTGGAGCAAAATTTCTCCTACAATTTTGTTATGTTGCAACTTGCAAAATGTGTGTATTGAACATATGCTGTTTCGATTTCGAGTAAACTCTAGACTTGAGAAACTGTTGTTGGTGGTTATCAAAATGTTTAGTGCTATTCATACGAAATATTACACAGTTTAAGCTTATGTTTGGGTTGGTGGAGGTTCTCGATTTCCTAAGAAAGTTGTTGTTTTCGGGGGTGTAAGTATGACATGGTTTACAGGATAACTAAGAATGTGTTTTTGATTTTTGTTTTATTCCGATGGCTACTTAAGTTGTCTTCAGAGTTCAGAGTTGCTGTTACATAATTTGGCCCAACTTATTTGAAGCTTAAGTATGGAGTATAACTTTCCACTGTATTTTGAGGATTGCTTCCTCTTTATACTGCCATGACATGGTTTGATGTGCAGGAAAAGATTTAGTATTCTGGGAATGTGGGCAGTCATGTGTAAATTGTTGATTCTATGGTTTCATTCTTTTCCTGATTGTACAATTGGATTTTCTTGCAGCCACCTCCTCCTGTAAATGATACGAATCCATACAATGTATTTAAGCCAAGAGAGAAAGCCCACAGACTCCACACAAGAAGGGTACGTAGCTTAAATACCTGTGTATATATATAAAAAATTCAATTGTTGACTTTATATTCTACAATCTACATTTAGTCTTTTGTTTTATATATAATGTTTCTAAAATCACAAGCTCTTATTGTGTTGACATGTAGATGCAAAGGAGGGAAAACAATGTACAATCTTTCGAAAAGCTTCGTCAGGTTAGTTAAACTTGTCCTTTGGTTGATCAGACTTTCCCTTTTTTCCGATAAAATAATTAAAAAGTAAAAATTTGGATAGTATAAGGTGTTTGGTACAACGTGGAACCTCTTGAGGCCAATATTACTGGATAAAAGTTTGTTTTTGGCAAACATTGTCTCTAATTCTATATTACCCGTTGGGACAATGGAATTATTCAAAGTTTCATGGTGTTTTACGAAGTTCTTACTTGAATTTTTAATATTATTTCAGGTTAGACGCAATCTTGATCAGGCAAAGACCATTTTGGAAGCACTGATAAAGGTATGTCCTTAGATTGTTTGTACCTTATGCACTTTTCTTTGTGTTCCTTTTTTCCTTTTTTCCTTTTCCCTGTTTCTTAATTCTTATTATTAGGCTTTTTCGTACTGTAGCTATGTTGGAATATCTCATCATGTACGGTGTATTATTGTTTTTCTTATTTTCTAATGCTATTACGTGCAGAGAGAAGAGAAAAAGCGAGATGTTATGGATACTGAAGTGAGCCTTCTGAGGATTCAACTGAAGTACAAGGTACTTAGGTTTTTATGTCTCTATTTGCGTAATCTTATTGTATGTAGTTGCAATTCCTACAAATATTCTTATGGTTTTGGTATTTAAAAAATGAAGTATTGAGCCTATGTCAGTGTCTTAATGATCGAAACGTGTATTTTAAACATAAACTATGTTGCAGTGTAATTGTGTAAATATATAATATGGTTCTGTGTAGTGTGGAAGTCAAATAGATAACTTAATCCTATACAATCTCTAGATTTTAGAACCAGTGAGATGTGCAAACATTGTAACAATTGTGTGCATTTTGTTAACAATTTTTTTTTGTAAAAAAACCAAAGGTAGGAATTGTACGGCTCACAAATATAGGCTATTTTGTTCAGTCAAAATGTGCACGAGTTGATCCATACTTTTCCTTTTGGTCTACAGTCTACTATTGTCGATTGCCCTTATACGTTGCATGTATGTTCTTTTTTTATGTTATTTTGTTATAATGTTAATTATTTCCCTTGCTGCACTCTTCTTTGTTTGTATTTTAAGTAATGTGATGTTTTGTTCAGCAATAGTGATGTCATCATGTCAACAAGATGATTTTAGGATACAGGAATTTTTTTTATTGGTTGAATTGTCTCTTCTCATCTTAGTTTGAAAAGATCTCAAATTCTCGATTATGTTTTTTTTCTTCTGCAACATGAAACTGAGCTCCTTGAAGATAGTTTTCTCCTGCCATCATTTCAACCTTTCTCTATGTTTGGGGCAAGTGAAGATGAATTTTTGGATCCCGAAGAAGCTGTACACACCCAGCTTCCTGTCCAGCCTAGTAGAAGTCAGGTTCCATTTGTTGATTCGAAGCTAGTGATGGTACCATCTGGAAGCCTGAGGCATGATTTAAGATGGCGAAATGTAGCAAGTAATTGGATTCGTAGAGTGGTAAGTTGGTGTTCATCCTTGTTACTATCAGTTTTTTCGGTTCTTTACATTTTTTATTACAAATTTACAATGAAGGAAATGTTTACTTGAATAAGCATTACTTACCTCCTCATCAAAGGATTGATCAATTTGGTCTCATTCCCTTCAACACAGTCTTGACATTACATTTTGACTTTGCTTTTATATAAGAGAGTGAAATGGCAGGATGTGAAGAGAAAGTATTAGAGTACATCTAGGATTTTGGGTCTGCACGGGACTGTTAAAGTGGGACAGAAAGGAGTCTTTTGACTGTGCATGCAGTTTTTTTTCTTCCTTTTCTTTTCAGTAATAACTTTCCTATATTTTCCTTCGGTCGAATCATTATTTTCAGGACTCATCAGAGCCAGTTATGCCATTTACCAAGCCTCTAATGCCAGAAAAGCTGGCAGCTGCTGGGATTGCACCCCCTTTACCAACTCCTCGAGAAGCTGTTGCTAAATTACTCAGTTCTATATCACGAGTGATCTGCGATTGATTGTAAAGTTGCTATAGAAGATTATTAAAGTAGTGACTTAAGAAAAGTAATTTCTAAATATGGCTTGTTATTGTACTGTTTTTTATGAAGATAGCTTTTGGAAACGGAACCAGGCAGCGCATGCACTGCTATATTTTTTTTAAAATCCTCCTATGAAACTACTGACCGACTTGCGGTCGGTAAAAGTATTTTTTTGGCTCAAAATGAATTATCGACCGCATTTCGGTTTGTAATACCGACTGATTCCACTTCGGTCGGTAAAAGTCAGTCACACCCTCCAAATTTTGGAGGGAAGAAACCATTCACCGACCGAATGCCGGTCGGTAATAGTGAATGGTAATAGTGAATGGTTTCTTCGCTCTTTTTTTTGGAGCCATAAAGTGGTCGGTAAATCGGTCGGTAGTGTTTCACCGATCGAAAATCGGTCGGTGAAAACGATTTTACCGACGAAGGAAAATTCGACCGTCGTTACCGACCGATGATCCTTTACCGACTGATTTTCGGTCGGTGACGACGGTCAGCCGAAATCGATTTTCTTGTTGTGTAGGTAGAGTCTCCTTCTCTATTCTATTATTCTTGTTATAAATTTTGTATTCTTTTTGCCCTTTTTGAATAGTGTCTTCGGCATCATCCATGGCTTCATCATCCTCTATGAATAAGCCCGGTGTTGGGGGCTTTTGGCCCAGGCCAACCTCGGCGGGTCTGGGGACACTCGTGAGTCCTTTATCCCACCATACTCAATAAATAAGATGTCTCGTTCCCCTTTTGATTTTCAAGGAACATGGCGCGTGTCAAACAAACACCCATATGATATAGATAAAATATACCTCAACAAATATCCCCACAACAAACACTACTACAAAAATCCTCTAAGAGACCGGTTGAAAACCCCCCAAAGAGACCTGCAAACAACCGGTTTATACCTGGGAGGTCTCTTTGGGTAAGAGAACGGGTTTAAAAACCGGTCTTTTTGATTCAGAAAAGAGACCGGTTGTCCAAAATGTTCGGTCTCTTTAGTTATTGGTTTTATTTTTGTAAAAAAGGTAAAGAGACCGTTTTTTACTAATAACCGGTCTGTTTGACTGACCAAAGAGACCTGTCGTTTGTCAGAAGCGGTCTCTTTGACCAATTTATTTTTCAAAAAAAATTTATAATTAATGAAATTATTTAAAAAAATATACGTATATATACGAAAATATAAAACATTGAAATACATACAGTACAAACATTATATTACTATTTTTAGAATAATTGATTTTACATAAAGAAATACATACAAATACAACCTATAAGATATTACTTAGAAAAAAAATTATATCATCAACTCAAAAAACTTCTGGCCTTCTTCTTTATTTAGGTATTGAACTCTTCACCTTCAACTTAATTATAATTTGTACCTATAAAAAATATTAGAAGTTTAACCCAAATAAACAAGAAAACCCAGAAATTATACACAATAAAATTCAAATTTTCGATCTACGTCAAACACTTTTTACACCAAACATCACACCTCACCTACCCTTTGTTTTTATAGAAAAACAAGGAAAATTTATTAATCAACCAAATCTGCCTCTACAATGTTAAATATATGATTATATATTTATATAAATTTATTAAACAAGGAAAAAGAAATGGTATCACATAAACAACAAAAATAAAAAAAAAAACATTTAACAGTAATCCAACGCTTGATACCTCCTTCAGCCTCTTCGATAAAAAATCCCTGAAAATCCAAAAACCAAAAACACAAAAACAAGTCAAGTTCTAAAATCTCAAAATTTTCGGAAAACCCTAAACAACATTTATTAAATAAAAATCAAGAAACTTAAAATCGAAAAAATCAAATAAAAATCCATAAAAACTAGAGAATCTAAAAGACCAAACACAAAAAGAAAAACCTAAAATCAAAACTCAAAAATCGAAAAGGCCAGATCTAAACACTCATAATCCGAAAACCCAAAAAACAAAATCGAAAAACGAAAAAATTAAACTCAAAAATCGAAAATCCCAGATCTAAAAACACAAAAACAAATTCGAAAAACACTTAAAGAATCAAAATTAAAAAAATGAAAATGAAAAAAATAATGAAACAAGTTTGTAAATTGGGGGAAAAAAAATGCTTGAATCGAATTAAATTTTCTAAAAATATAAATGAAAAATCCTAAAATTTAAAAAATAAATTGTCAAATCGAAAACAAAAATATAAAATATCGAGAACATCCCAAATAACCACAAAAAACAAAATCATATTTCAAAGAACAAATTTTAAAAAATAGAAAAACGAAAAAAATTAAAAAAAAAAACCCTAGATCTATAATTACCAAAGAAAAAATAACCTTATGAAGGTTATGAGATACTCAAGAGGGGGGGAGTGAATTGAGTATAGTTACTGATTACCAATTTTTCTTCTTTTTCTTTCGGACTTAGTATGAGGAGCCAGTTGGGCTGTTCCTGTACGCAGCGGAATATAAGTAAAACAATAAAGAACACACACCATTTAACGAGGTTCACCCAACTTTGGGCTACGTCCTCCTATCCTAAGTTCTTTTATTAATCTACTCCGAAAAACAAAGAACTCGCACACTCTACTGTTTCCCTACTCCGGGAACCAGCACACCCCACACTCAACTCTGAATGTGCACTCGACTCACACTCGTAAGTCCAACTTTGCGTTTGAACTCACAAACACTCACCAAGCCTTCAACCCCTCTGTTGAATACCTTTACAATAGCAATTTTCTCTCTTATGACTGAATTCATAAAAAGCTAAGTAAGAGAATGTTTAAGCTCGACTAATTCTCGTGTATGACTCAATAGTAATGATCTTGTGTTTTTGTATTTCTCTCAAAAATATTAAGCTCTTTTGATCCGTGGAGAGAGTTATGGAATATGGAAGCATAGATGAGTATTTATATGTATATTGACTTAAACCCTAGTTTCCATAAATCTATACTTGCCAATCAAGGCAAGATTTAGATTTATGGAAAGTATTTATCTTGTTCGATTTTATCCTAAGGAAATAATCGAACAAGATATATACTCAAAGGTTTAAGGCAATATACACATATTCATCTATATTTCCAGCTGCGACCATCTTTTCAAAATATCCTTTTAAAATATTTTAGAAAAATCCTTTTTCAAAACCGCAGCCAAAATTCCATTCAGGAACACAACTGGTTCCCCAGCTTGGTTCCTTAAATGAGTATGTTATGAATTCTGTTCCAAGCATTGTACCAGAATTCATATCATACTCGGAACACTTAAAGCACTTAGACTATTACTATTAAATCACACTACATAGCATACTACATGAATTCCTAAATTTACACTTTAAGGAGCAATTCTTCTAATCTTCATGTAATCTTCAAGAACTTGAATCTTCCTTTAACTACTTCAATTTTGAGCATAGCTTCTTTCTTCGAATGTCTTCGAAAGGCTTCACACTTCAAGTCTTGGAATCAAACTATTACTGCACATATAACAAGGTTAACATGCAATAAAGGTTATATGACTGTTTTCCAGCATAACAGTCAAGGAAACAGCTCGTACTGGTTCTGTACCAGTGAATGAGCTTTTCATGTAATCAACTGTCCCCTGTAACAAACAAGTTAGTTTCAAAGTAATCACAATAAATATTAACTTGTCTGAGGAAACAAGCATCCTAAAACAGCTGGTTCCCAAAACCAACTTATATTCATATTAAAGCATCCTGTTTCCTGTAATGGCTTGTCATCATTCAACACTTAAGGGACTCAACACCTTACAACTTAGATCTATAGAATCTTAGAAGAAAGAAACAAAACAAAAGACAAAAAATAAGAAAATTACCACTGATTTTGCCTGCAAATATATTGAGCAAATTAAAGCTAGCAAATTTCCTTGTGAATAAAACTTGAGCAGCGAACAAATTGAGCATATAAGAATTAGTGAAAATTCGAAGGGAGAAATATGGGGTGGTGCATGTGTTCAAGCAAAAGAGAAGAGGACGAGGAATAAGAGATCAAGAGGAGATAACGTGAATCGGGAGAGTGGAGAGATGAGAGAGAAGGGAGAAATTAGTGGAGTGAGTGGATGAGAATGAGAGAGGAGTGAGTAGCTAGTGCATCCGTATTAAATTATTAATAGAATAAAGTAAGTAATAGATGTGTTTGTGGGCCCACGAAATAAAAGGGATGCAGTCTAAGAGACGTGTTAACAAAAACCGGTCTTTTAGACTGATCTAAGAGACGTGTTAACAAAAACCGGCAGTGAATACCCGATTTCTTAATTTAAGAGACCGGTTTTGAGATATCACCGGTCTCTTAAATATGGTTTTTTATCCCAATTTTGTAGTAGTGAAACTTCATATGGCGGATCCCGGCATATGAATTTTGGCAGGGTGTCCCCGTCTTCCTTTGAAGGCGAAGAGACCCTTCACAATAAAGAGTGTCATGATGAAGCGATGAGCATGGATGTTGACCGAAACTTCTTCACTGCCGGCAACAGTGGGGAGGGTTTACAAGAGGACGTGAGACTCTCCTACAACGCCAAGGATGAGTCCCTTCAAATTGGAGAAGAACGAATAGACTTTCGCGGGAAGAAGCCGATTCAACTTGAATCGAATGATAACGATGATGCCGAGAGGTATGATTACACTAGTTTTTATGATGATGATGTGGTTGGAGGAAGTCAGGATGAAGAGGATGTTGAGCTGGAGGATTATGAGGAGGTTGCCGGTGATTATGACTTGGACGCCGACGAGGCTGGGCCATCCAGCCAGAGAAGAAGGCCTGAGGGGGATCAACTGCTCACACCCTTTAACGTAAATGTTAAGCCGGGGTGATTGAAGCTTTTGAATTACCCCGATAACGTTGAAAATTATTCCAAGGCTATGGACTTGGAGAGATAGGGCCTGGTTATGTTGGTATCAGAACCAGGCCAAGCAATTATGGACGCACCGGATGGAACCATCCCGTTGTATAAGGAGATAATGGACATGGGATTTCGCTTCCCACCCCTCGATTTCAATATGAAACTATTTGTCGGCTATGACATCAGCATGTGCCAGCTTACACCAAATTCGTGGTGTCACATCCTGGGGTACGTTGCTTTTTGTCGGTTGAATGAAGGGAGGATGATGTTCAACTCCATTGCCCACATGCACCAAGTCAGAAAGTTTCCTGATTGCCAATTTGGTTGGTTTAGCATTTCCTCCAAAGATGAGTTAATCACTGTAGAGAGCAAAGCTAGCAAACAAAGGGACAGGAAGTCCGAGTTCTTTTTCGTCGACATCTTGGGAGGGTCAACACTGAGACCACAAAGAATGTTAGTTCTAAGTGTTAACCCACTCTTACTCCACATGAGGAGAAGATTATCAATTGGTTTGGGAAAAGGAATATGCGGGTGGACGCAGCTAATTGACCGATTCAGGTTCCCAAAATTTGGTTGTCAATGAGAGATTGGTTTTACGAGAGGGAGTTTCTCATCGGCATGCATTTGCTTTATGACGAGAGTGAGAATGAGATAGGTATTTCTTCGTGCTCCTCTTCTTACAAAACATCATAGTCTTGTTCTTATTAATTATTTTCTTTTTTTTGCAGCTGAAGTCAGGACCAAACTTTCCAAAGAACAACTCGGCATCTACAGAGGAACCCAGATGGACCCTGCTATCAAAGCAGCAAGGGCGAAAAGCCTTAGAGAAGTAAGCCATCATTCAATCCCTTTTCTTGTTGACCTTTCCGTCTCATGTTCTAACATTTAGCCGGTTCTTAATTTCAGAACAGCAACAAACCCTCCAACTACTTGATTAAGCCACCGGTCATAAAGTCTTCGGCGAGAGCTGATGCCAGAGATAGGCGGACAGACTCCCTGTCTGGACTCCGAATTTTTGAGACTCTAGTCTAGGTTGATAGAAGGGAGAGGACTCCGGCTTCTGGGAGAGATGCCGACGTCCGTAGGGACCGTGAAAGACGGCCTAGGAAGGATGACTATCATGTCCTGTCCAGGTCATTTGGTTCCAAGAGGACAAGTGAAACCCCACTTGCTCGGTCACCCAAGAGATCCCGGGGATTCTTCCCTGATGGTGAGTTTTGCTAATTTTTTATTTGGATTATGATCTTCCTCTTAGTCAATTTTTGACATGGTTCATTCTTCCTTCAAACAACGTCCCCAACGTGGAGTATAGTCCATTTGAGAAGCCCCGGGAGGACCCTATCATCCGGTTGGCTCGGAAGTACCTAGACATGCCCATTGAGCAGGAGTATGTCAATAGCATTGATGAATTTAAGAGAGAACCTGACTCCTCCCCTCATCGCCGACCCAGTGAGAGTTCAATCTCCTCCCCCCCCTGTAAGAAATTGAGGCCTGTCTCCAACTTCATCGTTGGTCTGAATAGGTATATTGGCAAACAGTTGCCGACACTTTAGGGGGAGTTGATCAAGGACGAGGAAGAGGACYATGCCTTCCTCGAAGTGATGGGTGGGTCTCGGCTATCAGCTGAGGACCGGCGAAAGATGTTCCAAGATGTCTTTAAGTCCATCCCCTTTTTCTACAAGGACAACTTAAAGGGAGCAGGGGAGGGAAACATTGGTGTCGTTATGTCCATCCTCTTGGAGGTATGCCGGTTGGACTCGTATTTAGTTGTCTACCTCTTTTTCCTTTGATCTTGTTTTAACTCGATTATTTTTCCCTTGCTCCACAGTGTCTAATCAGAGTGGACGGGGTCAGGCGTCGGTCCCAAAAGGATAGGAGGGACACCAACCTGAAAAGGGAGAAGGCTCTTAGGGCATGGGAGTATCTCGACCAGCAAGCTAATGCCATAGAAGCCAAGAACAATGAAACCTTATCAATCTTGGCTTGGAAGGTGGCCGAGTGCAACCGAAGGTATCGGATTGCCCTTGCCAAGGTGGCCGCGCTCATGGCTGAGAATTCTCAGCTGAAGGTTGCAAACCAAGCTGCCGCTGAAAAGAAGATTGAAGATGAGGTGTCCAAGAGGATTAAAGCCGAGAGGCAGAAGCTGGCCACTCGTTCTAGGGTAAGGAATGAGGTTTTGGCAAAGATGGCCGAGGAGCTGAAGACGGCTAGAGCTAAGATTACTTCTCTGAAATCTCAAGTCTAGGAAGACAAGATAGACGGGTATAACTAGGGATCCGATAATATGAAAGAGTTAATTGCTGAAGCTTGGAAGTACACCGGCCTGAACGTACTGGCCGAGTTCATGGTTGAGAGACTCACTAGGGTGGAAATGGAACAATGTTGGGAAGAGGGAGAAGAACCCCTTTCTCTCGTCTGGTTTCAGCACCACCTTGGTCATGCCGAGGATAAATCAAAGGAGACGTATGCGGACGAAGTGAATGTCGGTGATGGTCTCGGCATCCAAGGTCTAAACATCCAAGATCCTATCAACAAGGACTCAGTGGAAGGAAACCAAGCAACAAGCAATAAACCGACTGGTGAAATGGAACCCTTTACCGATCTGGGTCAAGTGCTCAATGGCACCACCGTTGACATAACGGTGGGCAATGATGACACTGTGACCACATTGGATGGTGTCACTGCCGCCATCGAGTAGCCTCTTCCCTCTCCCCTAAATTTAAAAATTATCTTTTTAAGTGTTTTTGCTGGCCAGGTGGCCTAAATATTTTGAATCTTTTGGTTTGGCCGTTTTGCCGTTTAATATTGTAACCCGCCATAAGGCCACTTGAATATTTTGAATGCTGCTTCATCACAGCCGGCTAGGTAGATGCCGGCATGTGTTTTAAATATATATATATATAGATAGATAGATATAGATTTATGATCTATCTTAGAGTAATTAACTCTCTTCTGCAGGTGATTTGTAGGAAAGTTGGCAAGCTTGTGAGCCTCATGTTGATTGACCCAAGGCTCAGTAGGAGTGTTGGGTCAATCATCCTATAGTTGCTTTCCCTCAAGCTTGCCAACCTTTCCAAAGGATTGACAAGACTGTAGTATCTCTTCCATTTTGTCTCACCTGTTATTAATGTTGTTGCATGAATTCCTTGTCATAAGTGTGACGTATCGAAAAATCATCACAAATTTGGCATTGGAAGTCGGCATCACATTCCCTACATGACGATATGTCGACTTTTCCAAAGCAACCAAGGCTTCCTTAAGTCGGCACGTTGCTTTGGAAGAAATTAGGTACAACGTAGGCATGTACTTGTCGGTACATTACCCTTGCCGAAGCAACCAGGACTTCATTAAGTCAGAAAGTGGCCTTGGAAGAAATCAGGTACAACGTAGGCATGTGCTTGCCGGTACGTTGCCCTTGCCAAAGCAACCAAGACTTCATTAAGTTTGAAAGTTGCTTTGGAAGAAATCGGGTACAACGAAAGCATGTACTTGCCGGTACATTACCCTTGCCGAAGCAACCAAGACTTCATTAAGTCAAAAAGTTTCTTTGGAAGAAATCAGGTACAACGTAGGCATGTGTTTGTCGGTACGTTTCCCTTGCCAAAGTAACCAAGACTTCATTAAGTCAGAAAAGTTGATTTGGAAGAAATCAGGTACAACGTAGGCATGTGCTTGCAGGTACGTTGCCTTGCCAAAGCAACCAAGACTTCATTAAGTCAGAAAGTTTCTTTGAAAGAAATCAGGTACAACTTAGGCATATGTTTGTCGGTACATTGCCCTTGCCAAAGCAACCAAGACTTCATTAAGTCAGAAAGTTTCTTTGGAAAAAATTAGGTACAACATAGGCTGTGTTTGCCGGTACATTACCCTAGTTGGGATTTTTCTTTTTTTTTCACCACTAAGTTTTTAAGGGTGATGCTTAAGGCCTTAGCCATTTTACTTAGGCCACAAACCCAATAGATTCCACGTTGTCGAATCGGTTTGTTTTCAAATTGGGACTTTGCCCTAAACAAATATGATTATTTATAATTCAATTATCAATAAAATTTCTTGTCGAATCAGAAGTCAGATCTTCTTTTCATTTCTTCTCTTTGGCCCACAGCCAATTGATTATAGGGAAAAGTGATGAAATCACCTTGGTTTTACACCTTACATAGAATACTTTTTCAAGTTGTCGACATTCCAAGCCCTTGGTAGTCGTTTTCCATCAGAAGTTTCTAGCTTGTAGGTTCCGTCTCTCAAGACCTCACAAATTCGGTATGGGCCTTCCCAGTTTTGAGTAAGCTTTCCTTGCCCCTTTGCCTTTTCTTGTGCTTCCATCTTCTGGAGGACATAGTCACCTAAATGTAGTGGTCTCGCAATGACCCGTTTGTTGTACTCTCTTGCCATCCCCGTCTTGTAGATTTGTTGCCTAAGCAATGCATTTCCCCTCACCTCCGGCAATACATCTAGGTTATGCTTCATAGCTTCCCAGTTGCCTCCTTCATTGTCCATCTTTACCCGCAGAGTAGACTCGTACATCTCAATGGGCAGTACTACTTCAGCTCCATAAACCAGCAAGAAAGGTGTTTCACCACTCGAATTCTTGACCGTGGTCCTGATAGACCACAATACATTGTATAGCTCATCAACCCGTAGGCCTTTTGCGTTGTCAAGCTTCTTCTTGATTCCTGCTGAAATGATTTTGTTGAATGCTTCAACTGGCACATTTGCCTGTGGATGAGAGACCGAAGCAAAAAATGACCCGTAATACCTTGATCTGCCAACTAGTTGGTCAATATATTCATGCCAAATTGTGGACCATTGTCAAACACAATTGACTGAGGAACTCCGAACCGAGTAATAATATGCTTCCAGATGAATCCTTGGACGTCCGAGGCCTTAATGCACTTCATAGGTTTGGCTTCTACCCACTTTGTAAAATTATCAATGGCCACTAATACATACTTCTTCTTCTTCCCTGGAACTTGAGGAAACGGCCCAAGGATATCCATGCCCCATTTGGCTAACAGAATGGGTGAGAGAATTGTAGACAAGTCCACTGCCGGCCTTCTATGAAGGTCTCCATGGATCTGACACTTCCTGCACTTCTTAACTAATTCCAAAGCATCGCTTCTCACTGTCGGGCAGTAGTAACCAGTCCGTAAGGCTTTCTCAGCCAATGCCCTTGCCCCAATGTGTGAACTGCAGAATCCTTCATGTATGTCTAGTAATATTTCCGCTTCTTTTTCTGGGGTCACACATTTCAGGAGTTGATGAGAGAAAGACTTTTTGTATAGCTGATCCTTCCATAATAAAAACCAGGATTCTCGGATGCGTTCATACTTCGCCTTCTTGGGGTCATTAGGAAGTTTTCCTTCAATCTTGTACTCTAGTATTTCATCCATCAATGAGCTACTTCTGTCAATGAAGTTAGTGTCGTCTAGATCATCAATGCTTCGTCTTTCCTTTACTTCCCAGAATACTGACCTAGGAGAGTCTCCAGTTGCGGAACTGGCTAGTTTTGACAGAGCATCGGCCTGATTGTTTTCTAAACGGAACACCTGCATCAGGAGAAATTCTTCTAAGTCTTTTACCTCTTTCCTGACCATCGTCAGATACTTAATCATATTCTCATCCCGAGCCTCATACTCGACGTTGACCCGACTAACAATGAGTTGGGAGTCGGACATAACCTCAATCTTCCTTGCCCCCACAGCTTTACACATTCGTATGCCCGCTACCAAAGCCTCATATTCTACTTCTTTATTGGAAGTTTGGAATTTGAATTTCATGGCGTACTCATAAGTGTCTCCTTCAGGCGACCTGAATAGGATCCTGATAAGTGTCTATTTTATATATATATATATATATATATATATTATTCCCTTTTATTGCTTATTTTGAGTGCAAATTATGCTTATTTATGTGTTTCATTGTTTTATAACTCAAAGTATAATTTGTTAAGGAATTGATATTTTATTATTATATTAGCATTTTAATTATTATTTATTCACTGAATTATTGAATTTAATTTTATGTGTTTTTATGTACTTTGGGTTGGATTTAAAGATAAGACGATTTAAGCCTAAGACACGAAAGGATAAATAATAAAAGAAGATAACAACAATTCAACATGAGACAACGAATTCAAGGATAAAGAATTAAAGATCCGAAAGTCTTGCAATCAATAACTATATACTAAAGCAAAAACCAGAAGTGCCACATGGCGCTCTCTGGTTAAAAAATTTCCCTCCAAAACTAATTTTCTTATTTTATTTTATTTTTTTATAAAATTATTTATATAATAACATATTAATTAAATCTATTAGCTAATAAATAATAAATAATATCTTTACGTAATTCTAGAAGATTAAATCTAAATTCTGAAACACATGATTATACTCATTCTTATATATTGATGGAAATTTAGAAGATTCTCATACTCCCTCTATTTCATAATG
>SNQN01005782.1:0-13948 GCA_008642245.1 Bassia scoparia
CTGCTTGTCTTCCACTTAGACGAGTCTCTGGATAGGTGTCCCTTTTCTCCACATTTACACCCATACAGAAGCATTTGAAACTAGTTTTCTTTAAAAAATTTTTAACTTTGAAGTTATTTCCTCTGATCTCGGGAATGTTCTCTCAAAACCTCATTTGGCATCATGCCATTCTCATCTTCTTCCTCTTCTACTGTTCCCTTTACGGGACTACTCGCCTCTCGCTGGTTCCTTCTCAGACTTAGAGTTTAATCAGCTGCTTCCAGAGACAAAGTAAGACAAATCTTGGCTTCCATAGATAGCAGTGATCTTGGCCTGTCCCATTGCATTTGTTAAACTTGCGCAATACTTTTCTCACAAGATCCTCACAGAAAAAACTTTTCCCAAGGGATCTAAGATCATTGATTATGTGTCATGAATCTACGAAAAACAATAATTGATCTCTTTCACCCGTTGTTTATAGTAAACCAATTCACTATTTGACAAAAGTAAACACATTTCTTGGATCTTTTCTACCTCGTTGGTTCCTCATAACAAGTTCAAGGAGTATCCCAAATTTTCTTTGCTTGTTGCATCCAGAAATCGGTTATATGTCGTCTTGTACGAAGGGGAATCCACGAGGATTTTGTTCTCTCTTCTGGTTCTACTTCCATAGTGAGCGATTGGGAGTTGTGATCTGATTTTGTGGTGGCTCCTATGGTGCGTTGTTGGCCGGATGGATCGCAGCGAACGGGCATGAGGGGGTGGTTCTTCGAGCGTTAATGAGAGGATCGATTGTTAGCTTGGCTTTGTAGGGGGTCATTTATCTAGGTTTTTTGATTTCCTTGTTAATAGTGTGTAGGGCTTCCGCCCCCGCTTTAGGAGGGCGTAGACACTCAGCTTCAGTGTCATGGATTGAGCCATGGAATCCGCATGTGAAATGCGTGGGGCAACATAACTGTTGTCGTCGAAACTTGAGGGCATCGCCCACCTGCTATATAGGCTTATTCACAGGACCGCCCGAAACATTGGTGCCCCAAAAATTAATGGCCCCACGTGCCAATCAAGTTAACCAGTCGTGGCGTTCGGGACATGGTACGAACAGATCTGTAACCCAATCTTCAGCCCGCATTGCTAGCAGGCCTCCTACTCGGTCTCATTGTTAGTATCCATAAATGCATCAACACATTGATTCAAAAGACGCCATATTAGATTTGACTTTGAAAGCCACACTAATACTAAGGTGAGTAGCTTTATGTTACAAACGAATGGACTTCTATAATGCGACCAAGCGCGATCACTTTGATTGTTAGTTAATATGTATAATAAGGTAGCTAGAAAAAGATACCCTGGTCGTACCCTAGATATATCTGACTCTTAATGTTGAACAAAATGCACTTCCTAACTCCGGGTCTGTGTTTACAAACAAACTATATCTACTCAAGTGTGATGAAAATAATATATACGAAGACAATGGAAAATCGGCTCAAGGTAGTAAGCCATCCGATAAATAAACTCGTTATCGTGGTGATCCTCCCGTCACCTATGTCACTGCAACAACAAATTCAACATTGTTAGAATAAAATTCAAAGGAATCGCCTTTCGATTGAATGCTAATTCGAGACAAACAAACGCATTCAGTATTTGACAATAATAACTATGTATAAATAAGACCTGAAAACACCAACAAACCATGCACAACATTGGAAACATTGTTGATCAAACCCACCTATTACTGACCAAACCATAAACAAGTGAGTTTTCTACATGCTTTAATTGAATTAAAACTCCAAATAATGGTTAATCAAATTTCAAAAAGTTGACAAAAGAAATTAAAAAAAAGAGTGAAAGAGACGGTTTTTGCCCGTGAGTAACTCTCAGATTTATACCCTTACATTTCGCTTGTTGATTCGAATAGAGAATCGATGCTTTGAATCGAAAACGAATTTGTTTTTGACTGTTTTTGAGAGAACGAGATTAATAGATGAGTCTTGTGAATTGTGTCTTGTTGTCAAGTGTCTGTCTAAGTCCGTGAAATCGTGTGAAGCAAGGTCTCCCGGACTTAGCAAAGGCACAAAGGGAGTATTCCTATAGGCACTGACCGGCAAAAACGAAGTGTAAAAAACACCCTGCGATATCGCTCGGATGGAGTCGTATATACGCTCTGGAGCGTATCATACGCTCATCCCACCGTTATATACGTCTTCTCACTTTTCCTTTGGTTTTTGCAAGAGTCGTTTATGGCAGGTTGAGCGTATGATCGCTCATAACTGGAGCGTATATTACGCTGCCTTGATGAGCGTATTATCGCTATCATCTGCGTATATACCGCTGCAATTATTCTATATATTTTCAAAAACCTCGAAAATATTTTAGATTTCCTCCGTTTTTATTCGTTGATTTCCCTTTGATTCGACGCAACTATAGACACCCTTGCCTCTCAAGCCAGAGTAGGCTAGAATGTTAGTTCTAGAATCAGAGTTTCCACCGTATTTCCGGGAGTACGCTTTTTTTCTCACTTATGTCACCGTATCTTTCTGGCGTATTCTGCGTTATTTTAAACATCTGCAATATTCATAGAAAATCATAGAGAAAATCGATAAGAGGAAAGGAAAGAAAATAATTTAAAATACTGGCGAGCATTCAGAAAAAAGTGACGACATGATGTAAACATCAAAAAGCACGAAATCGCCAGCGTTAATTTTGTTGAAAACTCTTAAAACTTGAGTTTTATCGTAGTAAAACCGAAAAGAAAATATGTTCCTTGTAAGTTACCTGTTTGCTCAAATAGCTCCGGGTAAGTACAACCTCACGTATTTTCAGGACTTTTTCGTGAGTTCAACACACTCCTTTTCTGCAGTCGAAGACAACACGCGAGAGCGGTATGTTTCATCCACGGATTACTCATCTTGGCGGAGAACCATTTCTTAGGTTTCTGCACAGAAAAGCCCCCACTTTGACTGATACTGGAGAGACGATGTTCTCGTAGACGAAAAGTCAAAGTATTCGATTCGGGACGGAGAGCAACTCGATCGCTTCTGCGACCTGAAGTTACCCTTTCGCCGGTACCTGCAACCCAACAAAGGTTAGTTTTACCGTAGCCGTCTGTCCCATGCGGTTCGATGTGCTTGTATGTGTCTTGAGTCCATTTGAGCGGTCATTTCCCCGACTGGCTGACTGGCGACGAAACGCAGGTGACGTCCCATGCTTTCCGAAGAAAATGACATGTCTTGAAAACGATAGCCCTAATTCTAGGATTAAGGAACTACCCTTCGTTGGACGACATAGGTCCTGTTTTTATGTTCTACGCGAAAATTTGCATGCAATGTTGACTTTGTAAACTTGTGACACGTTGAGATTGAGAGGAGGGCAGCGAGGTCATTGATTCTGAAAGAGTTCCTTTGAACTTTGGAGGGCCTTGTCTCAGGTCTGGTTTTAGACATGGTTTAGAGAGAATCTTTTGAAAGCGGCTTGCTCTAGGTCTGGGTTCTAGACGTATGATCTTAGAGAGACAGTCATTTGAATTTGAAAGGTCTTTGTCTAAGGTCTGATTTCTAGACATGGCTTGGACGAGCAGTCATTGGAAAGACCAGTCTCTGTCTAGGTCTGGTTTTAGACACTGGTTGAGCAGAGTTACTTGAAAAGTGGGCTTGTCCTAGGTCCTTGGTTCAAATGACATGATGGAAGAGAAGGTCTTTTGAAAAAGTGTACTTGTTCTAGTCTGGTTCAACGACATGATTTGAAGTGTCTTGTCTAGGTTCTGTATTCTACGACATGATTTTGTATGAAAAGTGACTTGTCTAGTCTGATTCTAACACTGATTTGAAAGTGACTTGTCTAGTCGATTCTAGACATTGATTTGAATAGCCTTTCGAATTTGAAAATAAGTCCAGTCTTAGGTCTGGGTTCTAGACAGATTGAAAGAGTCTTTTGAATTTGAAAAGGGTTCCCAGTCCTTTAGGTCTGGTTCCTAGACTGATTTGATGCAGTGTCTTGTCTTAGGTTCCTGATTCTTAGACATGATTTGAAAGAGTCTCTCTTAAGGTACCTAGATTCTAGACATGATATTGAGAGAGTCTTGCTCTAGGCCTCTGAATTACTAGCCATGATTTTGAGAGAGTCTGTCTAAGTCTGATTCTAGACGATGATTTGAAAAGAAGTCTCGTCTTAAGGTCTTGATCTTAGAACTATGATTTGAGAAGAGTAGCTCTGACGGTCTCAGACGTCTGATTCTAACATGATTTGACGAGACGTCTTGCTACGGTCTGTTCTAGACATTGATTTGAGAGGAGTTCTCGTCTAGTGCTCTGATTCTAAGACATGCATTTGAGAAGGAGTCTTGTCTAGGTCTGATTCTAGACATGATATTTTGAGAGAGTCTGGTCTAGGTTCTGATTCTAGAACTTGATCTTTGAAGAGTCTCTCTATAGGGTTACTGATTCATAGACATGATTTGAAGAGAGTCTTGTCTAGTCTACTTCTAGAACATGATTTGACCGAGAGTCTTGTCTAGGTCTGATTTCTAGACATGAGTTTTAGATGAGTCTCTGTCTTAGTCTGATTCTAGACGATGGATTATGGACAAGAGTCTCGTCCTAGGTTCTTGATTCTAGACATGATTTGGAGAGAGTCTTGTCCTAGGTCTGATTTTCTAGACATGAATTTGAACAGTCCAGACTTTGAATTTGAAAGAGATCCCAAGTCACCACATACGCTCCTAGAGTATCAATACGACACACAACATGACAAGGACGATAACTAGAGTCTAATCCTACAGTTACCAAGTGCCAATTGATAGAGCGTCATTTGCAAAGTGACTTAGAAGAAAAGGTGACATTTGGACGAGAACATGTGACTCGACTCGTGACTTGACTTTAACATTGGCCGAGACAGTGACTTTGGATTGAACAGAGACATGGTCAAAAGTCATTTATTCAGCAATTTCCTTCTTGCAATAGCCGAAAGACTTCGAACACGTCAATCAGGGCCTTAAGGAAGACAAGGAAGCCCCAGACTGGAAATTAAGGGCCCAATTGATCGGCACGAAGACCCCCACTGCGAGACTTTGGACAACGTGGCTTACGGCCTTAGGAGTCAAACATAGGGGAAGGTGGTGGATTGCATGATGAGGTCCCCCCAACAACGATGTACTACATCCCCAAAGGTTAGGATGGCTTTTACTTCTTTGGATTGAGTCAATGTACGGTCCTATGAACGGTGACAAAGAATCAGGCTATGGTTCGAAGAAATAAAAAGGGTCAAATTTGTGATAGGGGTCAAATATTGTGCGCCAGATGCGAGGATTGGCTAATTGATGTTGGTCTCAAACATGAGTCTATAGTCAGGTTCTAGAACTGGCAAAACACCATTATCAATTCTTAGGCAATGTCAAAGCACTCAAAAAGCCTCAAATGATTTAATGTTAATGCTGATGCCGGTCGAACCTCGAGAGAAGGGCTTCCTACGTAATCCCTTACGAATCAAGAACCCCAAAGTAAGTCTTGATGATGATTTGGACAATTGCCTCGATCAACTGTTGAGAGGCTTTTGTGGTTGTAATGTGAAGGGCTGTGTTTGAGGGTTGAAAAAGGCTTGATGAAGTTGACCCACGTCGCAGTTAGGTGCAGCTGTGCTCTTTAGGACTCTTGCTTATTTTGAATTGGCTTTCGAACTTTGGATTTTCGAAATTGAATTTTGCATTTTGAAAACTTTTGTATTGAACTTTGATTTTTGCTTTTTCTTTTTTTCCATCCATTTTATTCTTTTTTTCCTTTTTCTTTCTTTTGCAACGTGTCTTTTCCTACGCACCGTTTGGTTCCAAGGTTAGGTAGATGTGGGTGATGGCACATTGAAAGGATAGCTAATGATGGTGTTTGTGGCTCAAAAGGGTTTGCAAGGAGTTTTGATTTTTGATGTTGACAAAGCGGAATGTGAAGGGACGGGGTCATTTTTGTGGAAGCTGTGAAAGAAGGCCTCTCTGGGGCATTGTTCAAATTTAAACAATTGTAATCGCATTAGATTTAAACCAATTGTGGCCAATGATTAGTAATATATGAGAGAACTTGCACTAGAATTAGAAAATATATTGCCCAAAACAAAAAGAATCATTTTATTGAAGAAAGAAAACTTGAAACATACATGGCTTATTTTCAAAACAAAGACTTACATAGACTCCAAAAGACAGTGAATTGAAATGATCGTACAGCACTAAGGACTACCGGACTCGCATGACTCATCTAAGCAAGGCCCGCAATGCATCCGTCTAAACCCACGCCTTGGGGTGATCACAACATGGATCTTAGAAGTGGCCGATTGGTTTTGGATGTTGAATACTTATTCCTCGCCGCTGGCAGTGGGACTGCGGAGGCGACCCATCTTCAACCATGTCATGAATCCTCGTTGCTCAAAAACGACCTGCCAAAATCTCAGTTTGTTCAGCAACCACACTGTGAACCCCTCTCCTTGGTATGAACTTACATAAGGATTTGGGATTCCAATTCCTAACTATCTCTTATAACCATCTGAAGGTCTGGAGTGGGTCCAATAGAAGCAAGTGCACCTTTTGCAGCTTGTCTACTCAAAGGCCCTGCCGACTCATAAAGTCATCACCAATTGGTAAGAAAAGCCTAAAATTTGGTAGGTTCCTCCGAGGGCGCTTGTTTTTGAACAGAATGCCAGGAATGGTAGAACGAGTTGATCATTGTGATGTGGCGCTGACATATCTTGAATCAGTGTTAGGAAAAAGAGGAGCCACCTTTTTTGTTAAACACCCCCACCCGCTTACCCTCTAGACCTCTCGGGCTTCGAAACGTCTTCCTCCAACTAGTGAGGCCAACTTTGTAGAGCCCAGTAAAATGACACCCCGCGGGTTGAAACTGAGCTGGCCCTCTCCAGATACTCCACCACCCGCACTGGGCCTGAACGTTCTTGATGACCAATGCGGACTTGATCTTCCTCGTCTCGGTTCCCGCATTGGTCATTTTTGCAGCGGCCCTTCTCCTCACGCTATTAAGGAAAAGTAGAAAATTTTCTCTCCTCACCTGCTTGGTGGCCTCTCAAAGTTCACGAAGAGAACCGACAGGAAGCTTGGGAATTGTACCTGTACTGCCTAGGAATGTCGTGTTTGATTAAATATTCCCATCATCGACGCTGGGCTTGATTCAGGGTCTTTGAACCACCTGATGGACTGGGTGTCCAATAGTTAATGGGACAACACCGAAACGATAATAAGCTCTTTGCTTCATTCCTTTCAAGCGCCATTAGATACTGAAAAGTGTCGGAGGTGGTAACTTTACCTGGAATCTCAGTTCCCATTTGAACTTGGGCAACCATCAACGCTGATTGATCAAAACTTCTTAGGACAGCTGCCTTAATCTCCATAAATCAGCAACACGAGGCCCTGAACTGAATTCTCGGACATTCTCTGAACCACAAGCTCTTACAGTCTTGTTCCATCCCTTTTTCCGTTCTCCAGTCTCGGCAGGAGGCGATAGGCAAATGTCATCAGCATCGTCTTCTTCCTCCCTTCAGATCTCAGAGACGGTTTTTTCCCTTGCGCGTCTCTCATTTCTTTCAACTCTCCCCAAATTCGTCTTTTCATTGGGCATCAAGCGACGAATTTTCATCAGGACTCCGAGCTTTTCAAGAATCAGCGTAAAGCTGTTGTCACTCCGATTCGTTTGCATGGAAGTGATCCTTGGTGATAGCGAGCGCGCTTCGGGTTTGGCTTCTATGTTACTCTTCTAGCGCCCCAAGAGGTGAACAAGTGCGAGTACTTTGACTATCTTGCTTAGAAAAACAAGAAACATTACACTTATAGAACCCAGAAAACATAAAGTTGGTCTATTGAAAAACTCTAAGAACAAACCTAACTCAGTCTTTGGACGGGTGGTTACTGGACTTAAGGAACTGACTCGAAAGAGACTTGAATGGGCTCAGACCTAAATCCTGATCTTTTAAGGTGCTAGACCGAGAAAGATCTCAAAACCTAAGATGGGCCTATCACGAATTAGGGACCTCTTAGACCACGAGCCACCTTGAAATTGAACATGGGCCTAGACATTGAACACAAAGTCCTAGGGTTGAGGTCTATTGATCGAACCTAGTTCAGTTTTAAGGTTCTGAAAGTATGAAGCAAACCTAATTCAAGTTCAAGGCTCTTTGGGTTGAAATATGATTGAAATGGAACCTAATTCAGATTTTAAGGTCCATTGAATTGGAAACTGGAATTGAAACCTAATTTTAGGTTTAAGGTTCCAAAATAAGTCGAAATCTAAGTCAGGACTTTTTAGACTTCTTGAGATTGGAATTGACCTAGGTCAGCATCTCTAGGTCGAAATCCATAGATTTGAAACTTAATTTGAATCAATGGACACTACTGGAATTGTCAAACTTCATTGTCTTGACCATAATTAAGGGGACTGGCGTCTTAGTTAAAAAATTCGGACTGAACAAAGTATCACAATTAACAAGCACATCGATTGAAACACAACCAATTTATTCACCTTAAAGGTCAGATCTAAGTGAACTATAAGTCGGCTTACGGTTAAGTCTGATAGACTGTACCATGCTCTAAGAGCTTAGAGCTAGATAAGTCCAATCCTCACCACCACAATATGGTTAATTGTATTTGGTCCGAGATACCCCTTTATATGCCACGCATCTCGTAACACGTGCATCACGCGGCCAGGCGGGATAGGACTTTACTGTAGCCATGTGATCCATAACCATCATGCCAACCAAGGTTAAAACTCCCCCCTTAAAGGTATCTCGAAGCATAGAACATGCCCATATTGAGACCAAGGTGCCTAGGACATGACCCTATTCCGAAAAGTCACAAGCAAAAATTCAAATTGTATTTCATGAATATGGAACCTACGGACTTTCAAGTTGCTCCCTCACCAAATGGTGAATTATCCCCCAGTCTGAATTCGCCAAAAAACCTGTTAGGGCTTTCGCCCCGCCTTTAGGAGGGCGTGACCTCGCTTCCAGTGTCATGGAGCTTGAGCCATGAATCCGCATTGTCGACATGCCGTTGGGGCTCAAATGTTGTGTCGTCGAATTGAGGGGATCCCCGCCACCGTGCACTATATAGGTTAATCACGACGCCTGAAACATTGTGCCAAATAATGGCCCACGTCCAATCAAGTAACACCAGTCGTGCCGGTTCGGGGACATTGGTACGAATCAGATCTGTAACCCAATTCGCCCGCATGTAGCCTGGCCTCTACCTCGTCTCATTGTAGATTTCCAATAAATCATAACAATATTAAATTCACCCAAAGAGCCTATTGATTTTGACTTGAAAAAGCACACTAAATTACTAAGGTGAGTTGCTACTTATGTACAAACGAAGACTTCATTAATGGACAAGCATCACCTGATTGTTTAGTCAATTGTTAACTAAGGTGCTTAGAAAACCGGATCGTCCATGATTATCTGACTTTAATGTACAAGCGATTCAATTCCGGTCTTGTTTAACAATATATTACAAGTGTGATTGAAAAAATATATTACGCAAGACATGAAAACGAAGTAGGTAAGCATGATAATATGTATGTGTCGTCCTCCTCCCCTTGTCACTGCACAAACAATCAAATTGTTTAGAATAAAAACTCAAAGGAATACGCCTTTCGAATTGAATCTGCTAACTTGAGACAAACAAACGCGTTAGTAATTGACCAATAATAATAAAGATATAATAAATCAGAAACCAAAAAACCATGCAAACATTTGACAAACATTGTTTGAAAACCTACATATATTATACATGAAACCATTAACAAGCGTGAGTTCTCTACCATGCTTTAATTGAATTAAAACTCAAAATAATGGTTAATCAAATTAAAAGTGACAAAAAGAATTAAAAAAACAAAGATGTGAAGAGAGGTTTTTGGTCGAGTAATCTCAGACTTATACCCTTATTCTCGCCTTGTTTGATTCGCGAACGAAGAGAATCGATGGCTTTGAATCGAAAACGAATGGTTCTTGAGTGTTTTACGAGCAGAGAGAATAGAGAGTCTGTGAATTGTGTCCAGCTGTTTTGTTTCAACACAGAAATCAGTGTCTTCTTAAGTCGTGAAATCGTGTGAAGTCAAAGGTCTCTCCGGGACTGGCCCAGCAAGTCAAAGGGGTAGTATTTACGATAGGCACGAGGCAAAAAACGAAGTGTAAAAAACCTCTGGCAGACATATGACGTGGTTCGCGGATGAACGCCCGTATATACGCTCATGGGGAGCGTATATCACGCTCCATCCCCAGCCCATATCACGCTTCTCACTTCTCCCTCTTTAGGTTTGGCCTAAGAGTCGCTATCGGCAAGGGTATTGAGCTATATACGCTCAAATGGAGCGTATAGACGACTCCTGATTGACGTATTATAACGCTCATCCCATCTGCGTTATATTACCGCTCAATAATTTCGTATATATTTTCCAAAAACCTTCGAAATTATTTTGACATTTCCTCCGACTTTTATTCTGTTCCCTTGGATTCGACGCACTAGACCACCCTGCTCTCCAAGCAGGTAGTTTCTAGAATTTGATATCTACGACAGGTTCCCACGTTATTCGGAGTATTTTTTCTTCAAATTCCATTCACGTATTTTCTGCGTATTCTTGCGTATTTAAACATTGCAAATCATAGAAAATCATAGACATAATCGGAAACCAATAATTTAAAAAATTTTACTGTGGCGGATTCAGAAAAAAGTTGCCACTGACACCACGGACATCGCATGGAAAATCACACAAAGCCACGAGAATCGCCAGCCGTTAATTTGTTGACTTTGAAAACCTTTGAGTTTATCGAGAAAACCGAAAGAAAATATGTTTGCCTTGTAAGTGACCTTTGCTCAATAGCTCCGAGTACAACCTCACGTATTTCAGACTTTCGTGAGTTCAAAGCATCTTTTCTGAGTCGAAACAAACGCGAGACGCGGTATGTTTCATCACGGATTACTCATTTGGGGAGACACATTTTCAGGTGTCTACAATTAGGATGCCCCGTTTTTTCATAATTTTGTTTTCAATAATTGTGTCTTTTGGGATTGGGGTATGTTTTGATCGCAATTCTAGGGGTGCTAGATCTTTAACCTTTGCTCTTTCTACTCAAAGGAGGAGACCTTGGCTGAGTGTGTGTCCTCTATTTAGCGGCTATCAAGTGCCGGCTAGTACACAGGTTGTGCTAACGGTTATGGCCTCAGATTTGTGTGGGAAATTGGTTCAACTTACTAGTGTTTCGCTGATCGATATACGCTATATCTCCATTGGACCATAGTGGGCATGGTTTCATTCTATTTGTCATTATTGGGGAAGCTCTAAATGTTTACAGGCCGACGCAACTACGCAAAAACAGATTGAATCCCGAATTTGCGCGAATTCARAAATCCGTATTGCTTTAGATCAGATGAAGGGAATTTCTTAAGGCGGTGTTTAATTAAATCTGTTTTATTAATGCATAAAGTTCATAGGTTCTATAGATGTCTGTTAAAGTTTTATCAATCTTGTCAAATTGTACGTGTCATTTGGCTTTACTATGAATGAAACTTATTTAGTTTTCTTATCAAAAAAGGAACTGTCATCCATTTCTCGGAGGATCTTTAATTTAATTTTGTAATATATTTAAATTTAAAATTTAATTGTTTATTTTATTTAATTTTTTAAAATAGGTATTTTTTATTTTTTTTTAAGTGTTATTTTAAAATTTAATGTGTTGTTGATATAATCTATGCGACATGAGCTTGACACATAGGAATGATAGTGTCATCATTGCATCTCATTCTGTACTAATATATAGTAGTTGAGTTCTTGTGTGATGCACAGTTTTATTAAATTTATTTCATTAAATACTTATTATAATGATAATAATAGATAAAATTTGTTAAAGAATATAGCTAATTTATATTTTCTTAATTCAACACAGTGTTTTAATTAAATTTGATTTAAAAAGTTGTCAAAACTTATTTTCTTACTTTTCATAGTTGGGTTGCTTTCATAAATGTATGCAATGTGCTTAGAAGAATAGCACACATATTGAAGAGTACGCAAAATATATAGAGCAATGACATTGTTTATGTTGTTATATAGATAAATAGAAAGAAAACACGAGTATTGTATTTGTTACCCGAAATTCGATTATCTTGTATATTTTAATTTAACAGTTCATTTAATTTAATTTAATTTCGTATGTTGAACTACATCAAATGAACCTATCTTGTAGTTTCTAGAAAGTTTTTTCAGTTTTATTTTGTAATGTATTTAAATTTAAAATTTACTACTCCCCTCGTTCCTCAAAGAAAATATCATACACTAGGTGGATCTATAATATAAGAAGTGGGGTTAAAAAGTAGATATATATTGGAAAGATAAACAAATAAAATTGCATTGTTTAATGCACATGACTGTATTGTAAATGGTATGATGGGTTCCACATAGTGGACCACCACAATTTAAATTAATATAAATTTTCCTAAAACAGAATAAAATAGATGTGGTAGGAATTTCATGGAACGTCCATATGAGGGAATTGGTAGGATCTTCGTGGAACGAATGGAGTAGTTTATTTAATTTCTGTAGATAGATTTGTGTGAAATGCAATTATCTTCCGTCAAAAAAAAAAAAAAGAAATGCAATTATCTTTGTTAATTTTGTTACTTGAAATTCAATTAGCTTATTTAGAGTTTCTTATCAAGTTTGTTAGATAATTTAATTAGCTTAATTTTGTATATTTCAATTTTAAATTTTAAATAGTTTGTTATTACCCCAACATTTAGTATCTGATAGGCGTTTAATAGTTTTATTATTATCTTATCTAGTATGTTACATGAAATTCGATTAGGTTAATTTTGTGATGTATTTTATTTTAAAGTTAATTCGAGTAGTTTATTTAATTTAATTTTTTAGTATACAATTTTTTGCATTTGAGATTTAAGTAATTTTTAAAAAAATTAATAAGTTGTTGACATCATCAGTGCGATGTGAGCTTGACACATAGGAATAATGGTGCCATCATTGCATCAACATAATTTTGTTYTAGTATATAGCTATAGATTTATAGATTTAAAATGTTTGAATAAGAAAATGAAGTCATTTAAGTTGTTGATGAAGAAGACCTAGAAATAGGCTAAAGGTGGACCACTACAATAAATGTGTTCTTCTAAGAATACAAAATATAAAATTTGAATAAAAATACTCTTTATGTTTTTAGTAATTTGGTTTTTCTAATGTGTGCACAGGGGCACATATTAAGACAACAGATTTTCTATAAGATATTTGATTTCAATCAAATCATTAATAAGAATATGCAATTAATTAATAGGGATATTCAAAATATTACCTACCATGTTTAATTTAAAAATATCGTTGTAATAAAATAATTAATTAATCAAATATTTAATTGTTAATAATAATAATAAGTAGTTCTAAGACTTGTACTATCTATTTTGTTTCGCGTTTATTGTTTAATAGGCTGAGAATTAATTTGTTTAAACTGATGAATAATTAACATCTTCATATTTTAATAGTTCGAAGGGGCTGCTCCTCTCTCTGTCTCTCAAGTATTCTCTGAGCTCCTCCACTTTGTGTGAGAGCTATGGCAGGTAGGCCTGAGCACGGATCGGATATCCGATCCGAATTCAAATTTCGGATCGGATATCCAATTCCGAAGGATATTTGATATCCGAATTCGATCCGAATTTTTCGGATATCCGATATCCGATGTCCGAAAAAATCCGAATCGGATACCTCCGGTTATTTGATATCCGAAATTCCTAAATTTTCTTTTAAAATTATTTCATTTCACTCTTATAGTCTTGTGGTCAACTGAAGCGTGCTTTTAATTTATGGTTACTTGAATATGCCAATTTTTCAAAACTTAATGAACTAAAAGAAAAATCACAACACAAGACAATTGTAATTTCCACAAGAGTATTAATCTCTTTGTATACATCATATCTAATGGAATAAAAACAGTA
>SNQN01005782.1:14007-42354 GCA_008642245.1 Bassia scoparia
CKAAKRTTGTTACATATATTAATAAGCACTTGAATCCTCGAAGAAATAGACATATCAGCCGCTCATCTGTCACAATTATAAAATTCAAGATGASTAAAAGATAGAGTTAATCAACAAAAAGAACAACATCGAACATACAACAAGTTAACACTTATACTCAATATACTACTGCGCAAGTATATCTTTTACATTAAAAAAAAATTAGAATTCCCTAACTCCAAGCATAAGCTACACGCCTAAACTAACAACATACAATCTGACATTTCATTCTAAATCTAATTCATATACTTTTACCATTTTTTATGAGTAATTAAATCATAATTTTTTATATATCTCAATGGAGCCGCCATTGAATATACATGTAAATTCGTCCAAAAAATGCATATATAATATTAGCAAGAACATTTGAATAGATAATTTTTTTCAATAAACTGCACTAGTATTTGAGTTTATAGATCTCAGTGGAGTAATTAAATTGTAGATAATTTATAGATCTCAATGGAATATAAGTAATTACCGTTAAATTTTGAAGAGAGCCAAAGATAGAAGCAACTCGGGATGTAACCTGCGGAGTCCATTCGCAAATCTGTCCGGCCAATGCATCTAGTCGGTCGAAATTTTGAAGTAGCGAGCAACAAGATTTGGAAGAAAGAGATGGAGAAATCAGAAATGTAGGGTTTACTGCTTAGAGGAAGAGAGAAAAGTGTGAATGAGTGAGAGATTAAATGTTGAGAATGAGTGGATCAGGGAAGTTTGGTCTTTTAGTGGGGTTATAATGGACCCAAACTATAAGGCCCAATATCATTATAATGAACGAAAAGAAAGTTTGTAACATTTTTACTGCATAATTCGGATACCTATACGGATACGGATATCCGTATCCGAAAATTTCGGATATCCGATATCCGATTTTTTCGGATTTTCGGATATCCGAAATCAAAAATTTCACTATCCGAGTTGGTATCCGATATCCGATTTTTTTCGGATCGGATATCCGATCCGAATTAAAAATCGGATCGATATCCTAAAAAAGCYGATTGAATACGGATCGGATTTTCGAATTTTCAGATAGTTTTGCTCAGGCCTAATGGCAGGGGGCAAACGAGGCCGCCCTAGGAAGCCGGTGAAGGGGAGTCAAGGTCACAACACCTCGATTAATCGGACAGTCTCGAAAAGCACCGCGAAATCTCAGGCGATGTTGGATGCGATAGCTGCGAGTAAGGCAAAGGCACACGTTGAGGTGATTTTCAATCTGGAAATCAATTCTGATGAGGAGATTTTGTCTCCTCGATCCTCCTTGCATAGCCTTCAACAACAGAGAACTTTGGCTCAGGATTTTTCGACCCTTGTTTCCCTCCAATTGAATGTGACTGGGTCGAGCAATTCGGCGATGGCAGGTCATGGGTCGAGCAAACCGGTGTTGGCAGGTAATGGGTCTCTCCCTTCTATGATTTAATCGGTTGATTTTGGTTCAATTAAGGACCCTCAAGCTCTGGATGATGCTACTCACGCTGCTAAACCTAATTTACAATCTGTTGTTTCGAATGAGAATGTTACTGTTCCATTGAATAGCACTGACATTTCCACTATTAAGAAACCTAAAATCGATTTGGCTGATGTGAAGGATGAATTGGATTTTTGGCAATCCTCTATCATTTGTTGGGTTGTTAGGAGTCGACCTCCACCTCATGTTATGGAGGGGTTCTTGCGTCGTATTTGAGGGAGGATGGAAGTTGATAGGGTGGTTGCAACAAGAAAGGGGAGTTTTTTTTAGTGAGATTCAAGGATTTGGGGTGTCGTGATAGAGCTTTGCAAAGGAGATACACGTTTGATTCGAAGCCTCTCATTGCTAAACTTTGGAACCCTGATATGGATATGGAGGTGGAGGAGAGTGTAGCGGTTCCTATTAGGGTTAAGCTACCTAGCTTGAATGTTAAATATTGGTGGAAGAATACTTTATTTAAATTGACGGAGGCCATTGGGAAGCCGCTCCAACTTGATCAAGCAACGGAGAAGAAAGAAAGGATTCATTTTGCAAGGGTTTTGGTAGAAGTTCCTCTGAAATAGGAGTTACCTGAGACTTTTTTATTTGAGAATGAGCATGGCATTGATGTTGAGCAACCTATTCAATACGAGTGGAGGCCAGTAATTTGTACTGCTTGTAAGAAGCTGGGTCATCTGGCTGCTGATTGTAGGGCTAAAAAGGTTTGGAAACCTAAAGTGACTACTGGACCTATGCTTGGTAACCCAGTGGGTGATGGGTTACCAACTAAGGATTTGGTTGTTGTAGGTACTGTTGATGCGGTTCCTCAAGCACCTGAGCCTAGATCAAAGGGGCCTATTATATTGTGGATGCTGATGGTTTTATGCTTGTGCAACATAAGAAATCTAGCTAGGGGGTAATCTACTACTCAACCTCTGGTGAAGGTGAGTAATACTTTTGATACTTTGCTAGTAGGGATCCAGAGTCCTCTTCTTGGTGATCCAGGAATCAAGGAAGGAGCAAAAGGGGAGGGGTTGGCTACCCCTGACCCAAATGGATAGCTTGCTATGCTGGAATGTGAGAGGTCTGAATAGTAAAGCTAAACAGGCTAGAGTGAAGTCTATMCTTTTCACTCATAATATCAAGCTATTCAGTCTTCTCGAAACTAAGATAAAGTCACACAAGCTGGGTGATTTTTATCTTCATGTGTGTCCTTCATGGTGTATAACAACTAATCTTCCTTGGCATGGAAAAGGAAGGATCATTTTGGCGTGGCAACCTGCTTTGTTTACTGTGGATGTCAGGTTTTGCACTGATCAATTAGTACATAGCTTAGTGTCTCCTTGTCATAGTTTGCCTGCTTTTTCTTTAACAGTCATCTATGCTCATAATGACACTGCTAGAAGATTGCGATTGTGGAATGATTTATGTATGATTTCTGATAAAATTGAAGGTGGGTGGCTTATGATGGGAGATTTTAATAATGTTCTTAGTACAGAAGAAAGGATAGGCTCTCTTGTTACATTTCCTGAAATCTCACCTTTTGCAACTTGTTTGAATTATTGTGGTCTTAGTGACGTTAATTTTACTGGTCGACATTTCACTTGGACTAATAAAAGGGAGGGTAAGAGCTGAGTTTTGGCTAAGCTTGATCGGGTTTTGGCAAATGCTTCCTGGATGACTGACTATGCTACTGGACAAGTACTTTTTCTTCCGGAGGAGGTCTTTGATCATAGTTCTGTTGTGGTTTCTTGCCATGGTAACATTGGGGGAAAAAAACCTTCCGGTATTTTAATATGTGGAGTCAAGCACCTAACTTCACACAGTTGGTGCAGAGTGTTTGGTCTGCTGAGATTCAGGGGGTTCCCATGTTTCGGATCCACAAGAAGCTACAAAGTTTGAAGAAGGTACTAAAAGATCTCAATGCAACTTGTTTTGGGGATGTTTATGAGGCAAATCAAAAAGCTCTTTGGCACTTGCAGCAGCAACAAGAGGCTATGCATTCCAATCCTCTTGATTCTTCTTTGGTACAAGCAGAATATGAAGCTCAGTACAGATATCTAGTTGCTCATGGTAATTATATCAGTTTTATGAGACAAAAATCCAATTGTGATTGGCTGTTGGAGGATGTCATTCAGGATTCTACTGGGAGCTGGATTCAGGACCCAGCTCTTGTTCAGGACTTGTTTGTCTCTCATTTTAGCTCATTTATGGCTATTCAGTTGCAGCATAGGATTCCTATCAATTCTAGGATCATGGAACAAGGTGCCTTATTGTCTGACACACATAGAGACCTGCTGAATTTTCATTTCTCATTTGAGGAGATCAAGCAGGTTTTATGGACAATTCCAAATGATAAAAGCCCTCGCATGGATGGGTTTGGTAGCAAGTTCTTCAAAGATACTTGGGATATCACTTGGCCTACTGTTTGTGATGTTATTCAAAACTTTTTCACCACTGGGTGATTGCTACAGGCTATCAATTGTACCTCGATTACCTTAGTRCCTAAGGTAGCTTGCCCTGCTAAAGTCTCTGATTATAGACCAATAGCTTGTTGTGGAGTGATCTACAAAACTATTTCCAAACTTCTGTGCTCCAAGCTTTCTAAGATTTTACCTGATATAGTCTCTCAAAGCCAAGGAGCCTTTGTTGGTGGGAGAAGCATCATTAATAATATTCTTGTATGTCAAGATATTGTACGTTTGGCATTATGCAAGGAAGTTTGCTCCAAAAGGGTGTGTTATGAAGGTGGATTTACAAAAGGCATATGATACCATTAGTTGGGAGTTCCTCTTTGAGCTCATGGCTGCTTTTGGTTTTCCCCCAAGGTTTATTAAACTGGTTCAGGCTTGCATTACTTCTGCCTCTTTTACCTTGTTGTTTAATGGTTCTAATCATGGTTTTTTCAAGGCTAGAAGAGGTTTGCGGCAAGGTGATCCTATCTCACCTCTACTTTTTGTGCTTTGCATGGAGTACTTAACCAGGATCTTCAAATATGTTGGAAGCAAAAAGGAGTTTTCTTTCCATCCGAGATGCAAAAATCTGCAACTGAACAACTTGTGTTTTGCAGATGACTTGTTGGTTTTCTGCATAGGTGATCTTAAGAGTTGTAAATTGTTACTCAAATGACTTACTTTCTTTGCTAAGTCCTCTGGCCCTGGTTGCTAATTATGCCAAATCAGAATTATATACTGCCAGCATGTCTACTAGTGAGGTGGATGCTCTTTGTACTCTTTCAGGGTTTAAGGAAGGTTCTTGGCCTTTTCGGCATCTTGGTGCTCCTATCAGTCACAAAAAACTTACTACTGCTGAATGTGATAAATTAGTGGAGAAAATGGTTCTCAGAATTTCCTCTTGGTCCTCCAGGATCCTCTCCTTTGTTGGTCGTTTACAACTTGTGAACTCAGTTTTAGTGAGTATCTACTCCTACTGGGTGTAGATCTTGATCCTTCCCAAGCAGGTGATTCAGAGAATTAATCCGATTTGCAGGAATTATCTCTGGCATGGGAACTCTATGGGTTGAAAAAGTGGACATGTTGCCTGGAGTACTGTGTGCAAGCCAAAGAAATATGGGGGTTTAGGTGTTCGGGATCTAGCATTGTGGAATTGTCTAGCTGTGGGGAAACTTGTTTGGAACATTGTAGAAAAAAAGYATGATCTCTGGGTCAAATCACTAGTAGAAATAAGGTCATTTGCTGCGGTTATTTTGGGCTCATTTGCTGCGGTTTTGAACCGCGGCAAATTAGCTTGCAGCAAATGACTATTTGCTGCGGTTTTTGGACATAACCGCAACAAATAGTCCATATTTTTTTTAAAAAAATGCAATATATAGACAACCCCGTATATATATATATATATATATATATATATATATATATATATATATATATATATATATATATATATATAGAGTCAGGATCCAGTGAAAACCACATGTTATATGAAAACGTGAAAACCAAAATAAGTGGGTACATTTTACATTTTAAGGGGTACATACAAGCAGTAAAGGGGTACACAAGACTTTCAGTACTATTGATGAACAGTACACGTGTACCCCTTTAAACCTTCAATGTACCCCAGATTGAAATACAAGTATATACATAGATTAAATCGTGATCGTCCATCTCCAAATCCTACGGTCAAGATCAAAAGTTTTTAGTTTTCACCTAAGGTTTGTGTTTTCACATGATCCTATTCCTATATATATATATATATATATATATACTACAATATATTAAAAATTGCAGTATATATATACAAGGGGTTGTCTATATATTGCAAATTTTATGCATATATATAACACAAACACAATAATAATTAAACATACAATAATAATGGTAACATTAATAGGGATGATGAATGATGATTGTTAAAGTGTGGCATACAAAGAATCAGCAAAGTCCTAAGATGATTAGATGAAGATCAGCAATCAAAATATACTTTCGAATGTCAATCACATTCCATAACTATGCACACTCGTACATTTACAAGTACAACAAATCAAATGACAAAAACTCGATATCCCGGCCTTTTATTTACAACTCTGGATTCTGGGTGTAGGTCATTGAGCTAACTGTTCCAAGTRATACACCGATAATGCTCCTGATTGATCGAAGTCGAGTTGTTCAAATTGCTTCATTASAAGTGATATGTCATTCTGAGTAATCTTCCTCATCTCCTTCAGCTTATACAGTACAAATTCAGCAGCACTAAAGAATGAAACAATGTCAGATTACTGAGATAAGTCCATTCCAAATGAGCTTGGTTTTATCCTAAAATCAAGTTAACTAGCAATAGTTCCAAGGAGTGTCCACCAAGCTGCTAAACTGGTAAGTTCAAAATTTTTACTTTGAACAATTGTACATTTGTAGAAACTAATGAAGTAGATTGTTACAGATTGTTATATGATATCATTAGGAATAATAGAACTTTAGACAATATTAACATATTTTACCTGGGACACAACATGGATAACTTGCTTGTCAATTTGATTTTGCTTGTTAGTAATGATCGATAAGACTCCACTTACAATGTTTTAAAACTTAATTACTCCATATCATGTGGAAATGAACAACTAATAAAAAATTCTTTCACATAATTTTCTGATTTTCCCCTACATCCTAAGGATGCACTCATGCAACATTTCAGGGAAATTATTTAAGACTTAGGCAAGGATAGACCAAGAAAACAAATGCTAACCATATAAACCATTCAGAGATCGGCTCTTATTGGTAGGTTCTAACCAAACAAGTATGAAAATTGGCAATTTGGAAAAATAAACACGTATTGTCAGCACTGAAGATAAGTCATGAAACATGACAAAGCATTTTATGTGTCAGAGCATTCAATTCCCTATCTGTTCGCTACTAATAGACATGATAAAAGATTACCTCAAGCACAAGAGTTGTCACTATTACAATGCACACATTGCCATCAATGTTCACTTTGTGACGCCTAACTTGCTCAAGTAATTGTTGCATGGCATCTGCTGGATGAACTAAATCTCCTTCTGGCGTAGCCCAGAAATCAAAAGATTGTTTTACCTCCTGTCAATGTATAAACTAGTATTTCAATATCACGAATTCAATTAATAAGTTAATTATCCACAACAAAGAGAAGGTTATCTCCCATCCCATCTTCACAGAAGGGTGAAAATGATTGGCAGAGAAGAAAAATTGGACAAGGGAAATATATCAACAAAGTTTCAAGAAATTTTGCCAAAAAAAAAAGTTTCAAGAAATAGTCAGAAGACCATTATTAGCCCATACTTGTATTTGCTTTGTACTGTGCCTCAAGTCTCGACTATCACCTTAATATTTTTATATGAGTGGTTTCATGACAAGTTGTATTTGCTATCCCCTCAAATTATACTCGTACATACATACATAACTCAAATTAACTTGCTTTGAGTTTGATTAGTGCTATGAAGTATATGTAGGTAATTTTCTACAGATTTTAATTGAATCAAGTATGGAACCTATATTTAATTCATGTAAATGATAATCTATTTTTAGTCCTACGATCTAACTAGCTATAATTTGCATTTTTATGGGCATGCATATGCATCAAAAACTGGAAACTCTCAACAGAATTAAACTACTACTAGTATTTAAATTAAGCTAATAAGCAAGCAATCTTAAATGAAACAATGTATGCCATATATAATTAATGATTATTAGTCAAGTTTTAAAGATATATATATGATTGAGTGATAATAAGAAGTGAGAATAACTTAATAGCTAAGAATGAAAGAAGTGGAAACTGAAAAGTGGCTGATAGTGATTTACAGCAATCCACAAGCAAAAGTAGTGAGATGGGTCATGGCCCTGCTGGCCGTGTGGCTACTTTAGCCAAGATTCAGGGTTCAAATATATGATGGGCCTAAAAGGATCCCAGGGAAATCAAAAGTTATCAAGGCAGCCAAGCTTTCACTCTTTATGGTCCTTCATCAGTAAAAAGCTATCTTTAATTCCATGGTAAGCAACAAATTAAAAAACACAAAAAGAAATTTTACCCTAGCTACATGATTTCTGAAGTTAGATGCATAAAAGAAAACACAGAACCTTAATGAACGCCTCAGGATTTGGACAACTCTGCTGCTTTGATAGCTGGAGAGTGCGCTCAGCCAAAGTACGACCATCACGACGAGCAACAGCCTTGAGAATTTCCAGCAATGTTACACGTCATTTTTGGAGAGCTCAGTCCTCATGCCTACATCAATGAAAATGACATGAGGCTTTGATTTTGGCCCTTGTTTACGCTTCCATGTTCAGTCGGACAAGAAATTTCCAGGATGCATGTCTGCATGAATAAAATATTATCCACCTGCAATGAGAAAATTTTGGGCTCATTAAACTTCCATGAATAATTGAAAGATAAAACCTCCATCTAATAGACAAAAAGAAATAAAAAAAAAGGATTGTATCTCATAATTACTCCATAAATATACAATCGCCACAAATTAAACATGGCATCTGATACAATCTCAAAACAAAAAAAACCATCATCAAGTGTTAACTATCAGCTCAATCAGCAGAAACATTAAGCATAAACGCAACAAGTTAATACCTTCATGATGATTTCATAAACATCATCAACAACTAAGGAGCCTTCAATCCAGACCTTTCATTAGATGAGCGTACATCTCTTTTATCCTGCATCAATATATTAGATTTAATTTAATATTCTCCCACCTTATAATTATTATCAGCTTAACAAAATTCAACATGTATGCAAAAGGAAGACATGTTATTATTGATATGAGTAATCAAGGATTAGCTACCAGAAACATTGCTTAATAGATCTAGTGAAGAAATCCCAAAAGCTTAAGCTTTTAGCTAAAACCTGCATGCAGTAACAAACAAATTACACAAAATTAGAGAGAGAATTATTGTCATTAAGCTACAAACAACAAAATTTAAAACCAGTGAAAAGAAGTAAAGATATATAGAAAAAACACGATCAAATAATTTCCCCTTGCAAACTACATACTCAGATTTGTTTAAACTACACAAAGGCAACATAATTCAGAAGCAAAAACAGTGAAATTAAAGAATAAGCTCAATTTAACTCACAAATTAGATGAATTTGAGGAAGAAATAACTGAGCAGGAAAAAAATAAGAATTATGAGTAAATGCTGAGCAAAAGAACAAAGGGATTTTCTGGGTAAATTTAGTGGTGAATGCTATTCCATTGCATTCAAGCATTTCATCAAACACTTGGTGTGCAATGATATAAACATATAGTAATTGTCAAGTTATTTCATCCTAGTACCCATTTCTTACTAATATCAATCGCCATTAACCACAAACAAACCATAGATCATCCAAAAATAATAACAAGTAACAACAACTATATCCTTATATATGTCCGCAATATTAAAAATCATAACAATTTCCATTATATAAATAAGAATTCAATCGAAACACTTATTTTAAAACAAATAGATAAGTATTATTGTACCTTTAATTTTTGCCATTATTTGCTGTTTTATTGGGGTTTTGGGACAAAGAAATTCGAAGCAACATCAACAGCGGCAGCAGCGGGATAGAGGTGCTCTTGGAGGACCCTTAAACCTCAAAAAAACAAAGCAAAAAATGAAATTAAACAGAAAAAAATGAAATTAAACAGAAAAAATGAAATAAACCAGCAAAAAATAACGCTTGTCTATATACTCGAAAAATCAAAATAAACAAACGAAAAATCTCAGATATAAAACAAAAAATCGAAATAAAAAAATTAAACGAAAATGGAAATCCAACCTTAGATCTATTAAGCCGAAAAAACGAAAACGAAAAATGGAAATTAGACAAAAAAATCAATTTTAAAAAATACAAACCTAGAAAACCCTTATTTTGAACCCATAAAATAAAAAAAACGAAAATCATAAACCAAAATCAGAAGAAAAAAAACAAAATTACTAGATTTAATAGAAAAAAGGGAAAACAACTAACCTTGGAATAGAACGAAAGAGGCAATTGCAGCGGCGGCGTCCCTTCGTGGTTGTGGCTGAGGTCAGGCGGCGGCATAGAGGAAAGATCGTGAGGTGGGGTGAGAAGTGAAAGAGAGGAGAGAGAGAATGAAGGCCGGTTGATGGAGTATATGAGAGGAGGGAGAATGAGAATGGGGTATATGAGAGGAGATGGGTTAATTAGGGTTTGTTATATACTCCCTATACACGTATGCTAAGGAGCCTCGGTTTGTGGAGTATTTTGTTTAATTTTTTTTAATACATAGTATATGCTGCGGTTTTGCAAAATAACCGTAACATATAAACTGTACTCAAATCTTAACGCTTTATTTGTTGCGGTTGTTATAAAAACCGCAACAAATTATAGTTATTTGTTGCGGTTGTTATAAAAACCGCAGCAAATAACAGTTATTTGCTGCGGTTTTTATATAACCACGACAAATGACCCGCATTATATGATGTTTTTTCTACTAGTGAATGAATACATCAGGTTTATACCAAAGATGTTGAGTGGTGGTCTTATGTGCCTCCTCACCACTGTAGCTGGGTCTGGAATTATGTTTGTCAAGTTAAAACCAAGCTTCTTGGTTATAACCAAGCATTGTGGATAATGCCTGTTGCTGGAAGAGATTATAACATCAGTGTTGCTTACAAGGCTATTTTAGCTCAAGGTCATAAGGTGCATTGGGATCGTTTGGTGTGGAATAGGTTGTCTATTCCTAAACACAATTTTATTCTATGGCTTATGTCTTGGAATAGATTGAGGGTTAAGGAAAAGCTCTACAGATTTGGGGTGTCTTCTGATGACCGATGTTGTGTTTGTGGTGCCTTCACTGAATCTCAGGACCATTTGCTATTTACTTGTGATTTTAGTAGGAGTCTCTGGAAGGTCTGTCTTCCTTCTGTTCGGGTGTCGCATGTTACTTGGACTTCTATGCAGACTTTGATATCCTGGTTCACCAGGAGGTACAGTGGTTCTTTTGTGCAGAAGCAAGTGGTTGGTATGGTGATTGCTGATGTGCCCTACAACATTTGGCAATCTAGGAACTTGGCTTTATGGGAAAGTAAAGTGCCTCATGTTCATTCTTTGTGTAAAGCTATTTTCTTTGCTGTTCAATGTAGAATTAAGCTTCTCAATTTTCATAAAATGTCTAGGAAGGACAGGGTTTGGGTGATCATTGTATGATTAGTTGGCTCGACTCTAATTTGGATAATGTGCCTTCCTAGATGGGATGTTTTCCTTTTAGAGTCTTAGGTGTATTGGTTTTTCTGCTTTATAAATTTCCTTATTACTAACCCAAAAAAAAAACTTCATATTTTGCTTGTCCAAAAAAAAAAAAATAAAAATTCTTCACATTTTGCTCTAATTGTGGTATAACAACTTTTTAACATCTAGAAATCTCTTCCACACAACTTTACTTTGATCAATTCTCCCACTTTATTAGGCATGTGACTATTACACTTAACTTGGTTTATGCAACCAACTTTATTAACTTTATATGCTCCCATTGACTTTTGTTGACTTGTCGCAACATATACCTACGTATGTGTTTTTTATCTTAGCTTTCGGACACAATGAAAGCTAACCAAAAGCTATCATAGATCACTCGAAAGTTGTAAGACACTACACATGAGCTACTTGCACCCATGAAGTTATTCGACACCGATCGGGAGTTGCCTTGCGACCTAGGAAGCTGCAAGAGCCAAGTTGAATCCAAAATTGAAAGATGTCGATCCCTTAAAATATCGGTAATAATCGATCAATATTTTATTTTTTTGTTTTTATCGCCCCTTGGCTTATATAGTGAACATGAATTTATATACTTCTATCTCTATTATATAAGGGAAGGGGGGAGGAAGATGGTGTCCCCCCTCTTAAAATACGATACTACCCTTAATGAATTAATGAGGTTAAAAGACTTTGATACCCTTAAGGTCTTAATATAAAAAATTATGAATTGATGTGCATATATTACCCAAAATAAAAAATACATTTATTATGTGACTTAATAATTAATGAAAAAAWTCAAAATTATGATCATTATTCCAAATTGAATTAAAATATATATGGATTATATTGTGAATTCAAATCATAGTTTATTAGTTTCTTTCATTTTTATGGGCAAGTCATATTGTTTTTTTTATGGGCAAGTCAGAGTTACATACAAATGAATTACAATGAAAATAAATCGTATGGCTAATTATTAGATATAATGTAATAATATCTATTATCTAATACTCCCTCCGTATTAGTTTATCTCCAACAATTGAGAATATATGTGAGAGATAAAATTAAATATTCATTGTTGCAGATAATATAATTATTTCTTAAACATTTTAATTTAATACATACTATATAATTATTTTTAATCAATCGCAATTTTCATAGATCAAGCACGCATTGCGTGCACATAATTACTAGTATTTTATTATAGCAACTATATTTGTTTTAAAAAACAAAAAAACCAAACGAACAAAAAAGTATATGATGGAGGCAGGTAGAACCTAGATGTAGACCCAAATGAAGCCTGAGCCAATTAGCAAATTAGCCCTACAAAACCAAGAAAAAGCCACATTTTTCATATCAACCCCAAAAATTAAATCTCAATTTTGTCGTTAAAAATAAATTCATTATTCGTTGTTTTTCGATGATATTCTCAGAACAACAATAACTCCAACAAAATCCACCTTCCACAACCTTCAACACAACGCCGTTGTTTATATAAAAGTCAACCACCTTTTCACTCGAAACCTCGCCACTTGCAGTCAGTTATGGCAGAACCAAAATCTGAGGAAAACCAACAAAACAACCCCCTCTTTTTCTTGTCTCTTATTCCCAAGTTTTTATCAAAACCCTTTGAATTTCTTAACAAGAACGACAAGGCTGAAAATGGGAAATCTGTGAAAAGGGATGATTCAGATGATGTTTCTGTTAACAAAAGTAAATCCTCTGATGTTGTTAAGTTTCCTCGTAGTCAGGCTGATGTTTCTCCCATTAAGCTTGAGAGCGAGGATGTTCAAGAAGATACCAATCCCTTGATTCTTTGGCAGGTAATTTTTCAAATTCAATTTGCTTTCGTTTAATTTGTTGCATGATTGCATGAGTTATTGAATTGTGTTTGAAGGGTGTTTTGTAAATGACAGAAAGACTTTATCTTTGAGCCAATTAACATGTTATTGAGTAAAAAGACTTGATTTTTGTGAGAACGACATAAAATTTTTGAGTGAAAAAACTTGTCTATTGCGCTCGTTTGTGGAATTAGCCAGACTGTGTTGGAGTTGCCTTGAAATTTTGTATCTTTTCTTGTTATACAGCAATGGATTTGATAGGAATTGTGTTTGTGTAAATGATTTCATGATCTGGGATTTGGGTTTTTAATCATGCAAGATTCAATCATTGAGTTTGCTTATGAAATTGGACATCAATATTGTTTGGAACGTTTAATTGCATGTAATTTGATTGTATTCCTTAGTAAAGAAATGAGTAGTTGCATGATCATGATGATTAGTAGTTATTGCACTTCAATTCGATTGGGGATTCTTTGGTATGAATATGATTTAGTTGCTGATAAAGAGATGGAATCATGAATGCAGAAGTCTATTCCATGAGTAAATTTTTATTTTTATGTGGTTTAATTTTATTGGGGTGGGACTAATCTAGTCAGGCACTCATTGTCCCGAAATTATTGCTACATTTTCAATTCCGTATTTCACACTCTTTTTAGGTTGTTTGTTTGGAGGTGTTAAGATTTTGTTATGTAGTGAGAATGTTGATCATGAAAAGGTAATGATAGAAACAAAAATGGGCAACTTTAAATTAAGAGGATGTTGATTGGAATTATGAGTTTGATGAAGAAATTCATATAGGGAAGGTGTAAGAAATGAGGGTTTATTTGTGCATTTGCATGTAACTGCAATTGTGGGATGGACTGAGTGATTCTTTTTTCAATCGCATTATATGTATCCTTCCTGTATAGAATATGAAAGTTGAATGGGTTCAATCTTTTTTGGGGTACAATGTTTGCCTGTTTGGTGTTCGGTGCCAAGATTAGGATTTGAAGGTTCACATGCTAGCTGTTTTACTGGGTGCAATCTTTTTGGGGTACAATGTTTGGGTTTTTGTACCAACTACCAAGATTTGGGCTTTGAAGTTTATTGGAAATAGCTCTGGTGCCGCTATTATACTAACTTTAGGTTAACGAATGAACGCTAGAAAAGTATATTGTATGATATTTGTTGGTCAATTGGTGATGTTGTTTGAACTGGGTAAATGAAGGTAGAATCTGTCAACCATTAGGAAACCACCATAGAGGAGACAATTGTGGCCATGTATCCATTGATTTTGCTGCGGAGTTCACATAGAAGTAAAAGATATAGAGAGTGATTAGTTAGTGGGTGGGTGTGAGTTCCATCATATAAGAGGAAAGTGAACAAAAAAAAGTTGCTAATTTTAGAATTTGAAATTAATATCAGGATTACTAGAAGCTTATATGTGAGCTTAGTTTGAGAATGGAACATGTAAACAATTGACATGAACGCTTTTCTTTTGGTAAGCATATAWTTTTCGAAAGTCATAGTCTCAAAGAAAGTGCCATGTCAACCGTAGCAATCAATGTTGTGGCAATTGAAGCTCTAATAAGCATATGTTATTTCTCCTGAAAGGAAACAAGACGATGAGGATTAGTGCTTACCTGTGATCAAATTTTAACATGACACAACTTAATCGATAGGATTTAGTTCTGCCTATTTGGATGTGGTTTGTCAAGAATCTCTGTAATCACCTTATTGAACTGGTTTGGCTAATGTTGCATGTATCTTGAACCTCATCCCCACAGCTTATTCAAAATGTGAGTGCTGTAAAAATGAATATCTAGATGCTTTATAAAGATTTAAGGTTTTACAGTGAATTCTGGCATGTCATAATTATAAAGTCTGACTTCAGTTTGTAGAGCTGTGGTAGCGTTGAATATATCTTGAAACTTTGTTTAGGAATAATTGGGATTTATATGGGGCACTATCGTTTGGAATTGTGATAACTGATGAGTCTCATATTACAACTATAAAGTTGGTTGTGCTGATGGTACTTTGGTTGTTGAACACTTGAACTTGTGGCTATAAGATTCTTGAAGAACAAGGTGTTATACACTTATCAGTTTTATACTTTTGTGAGATTCAGATTTGACAAAGCGAATGTTTTGACAGGTATATGCTCTTGGCGGATTCATCATTTTGAAATGGGCATGGGGAAAGTGGCAGGAAAAGAAGGCCAGGAGCAAAGATGATGCATCAGGTGAAGAGCAACCTTCACCTCCGGCTCCAGGTCCAACTGCACCAGCTCAGGATTCAGCTTCAGGTTTATCCCCGGGTTCAGCTCCGTCTCCAGCACCTGCTTCATCGGAGCATTAGTCTTCTCTTTTTAATTTTGATCAGCTCAAGAAATAGTCTTTTGAATTTTTAGTGTTCTTTCCTACTTGTGAATGGTTCAGGTTGATAAATGAAAAGTTTCTGGAAATGTACAGTGTCAGCTTGTGCTAGGGATGTGAAGTACTCCCTCCGTAACGTAATAACTGCAATGATTTGACATAAAGTAGAGAGGAAAAATATCTAATTGCTGCCGTTAATACGTTACGGAGGGAGTATTAATCAATCCACCTATTTAACAGCTTTGGTCTTGCTTGTTAGTTTTCAAACTTCCCCCAAAATGTAACAAAATTCTTAGAATAACAGAGTAAGTTAAGATGGTTTCTGACAATTCTGATACCATTTGAATTCACTTGTGCATCAGCTGCAATTGATCAACTCATTGAGCTCCTTCAAAAATGCGAACCTTGTGAAAGCCTGTGTGTGGGTTACCTCTGCAGGCTGGATTCCATCGACACAGTATGATTATGCCTGATTATTCGGGTATTAGCAGGGAGCCAGGGACTCAGGGAGATTGTTTTTACTTTGTTTGCCAGGGACTCAGGGAGATTGTTTTTACTTTGTTTTGAAGCAATGCCTTTCTCTCGACAGAAGTCATCCAGCTAAGGTAAGATGATGATACAATGACAACACTAGATTGTAATGGAGTTGTGGTACCATCACTACGTATTGCGCTTACTGCCAAAGGAAGAGAATCCCAAATATCTAATAAGGCACATGCATATATTCGTCAGTATTGTAACTAGGGCTGTAAACGAGCCGAGATCGAGCCTTGTTAGACTCGGCTCGAGCTTGTGAGAGTTATATAGAGGCTCGACTCGAGCTCGTGAGAGTTATATAGAGGCTCGAGCTCGTCGAGCCTCAAATTTTGAGTTCGAGCTCAAGGTCGTTAGCTCGAAATCGAAGCTCTGCTCGACCTCATTTAAGCTTATTTAACTTTTTTTTAAAGGGATTTTTCCTCATATACCCTTGAGTCCCTGACTTTTAGCCTAATAATTCATATACCCCTATGTTTTTAGAAACGCCTCATATACCCTCCACTTTAGACAAAATAATCCAAATACCCTTAATGAAGCTAAAAACCGTTAAGTTTTTAACACCGTTAGTCTTTAGACCAATTAACCCCTAATTTCATCATTCACTTCGTAATATATTCAATTATCTCAAACAAAAATGCAAAACTTATCTTTTTCCAATCCTCATACTTTTGAATTTCTTCATCAACCAACACTGTACTCACTACCATCTGATACTCTTAGCATCAATTACTTATCAATTTATGGCCAAATACCCAAAAATCCCCAAAAATCAATTTATGGAACTCAATAAGCAGATTCTAATTCCATAATCGCAAGTCGTATTTTCCTTAAATTCATTGAGGAAAGCTGTTTGTTGGAACTCAAGCAAACTTGAATTAGATTTTGGGTTGGAATTCATTGAGGAAAAGCATCTGGAAAAATGGGTGAAGGCTTTAATGATTCTCGGTGGGCCTAAGAATGAATCTCCAACTGTAATTCAAGTCCCTGATCATTGGTCTCCTCCTGCTATTTTACCAGGCAAGTCGCAAAGCAATGGATTCAAGTTATGGAACTCAATAAATTCAATTTTCCTCAATGAATTCAATTTATGGAATTAGAATTAGAATCTGCTTATTAGAATCTAATTCTATTATTCTAACCAAGAAGTCGCAAAGCTGTTTGTTGGAACTCAAATTTGCTTGTTGGAACCCAGAAGTCGTATTTTCCATAATCGCAAGTCGTATTTTCCTTATTTATTATAAGCAAACTTGCCTTTGGTAAGGTAGTCGCAAAGCAATGAATTCAATTTATGGAACTCAATAAGCAGATTCTAATTCCAAATTTCATCCTTTAAAAAAAAGAAAAAATAAATGGATTCATATCAAGGAAAGCTATTTGTTGGAGGAATATCATGGGAAACAAGTGAGGAAAAGCTGAAAGAATATTTCGGGGAATATGGTGATGTTTATCAGGCTAATATTATGCGTGATAAAGCTACTGGTAGGCCTCGTGGTTTTAGGTTCGTTCTCTTCTCAGATCCTTCTGTTCTCGATCGTGTTCTTCAGGATAAACATACCATTGAGGATTTAGGTGTGTTTAGGATTAATATGTTAGGTTAATGTGTTTAATAGGTGAATTAGGGGGTTAATTGACCTAAAGACTAACGGTGTTAAAAACTTAACAGTTTTGGCTCCATTAAGGGTATTTGAGTTATTTTGTCTAATGTGGGGGGTATATGAGGCGTTTCTAAAAACACAGGGGTATATGGGTTATTAGGTTAAAAGTCAGGGGTATATGGGGAAAAATCTCTTTTTTAAATAATGTGAAATTATAAATCTTCAAAGTTCAAACTTTCAAATATCAACTACTAACATCGAACAACATATTCTACAAAATCCAAAAACATATCAAACTTAAATCCAAAATACAAAGTCTACAAATATTTCATCACACGCACATTCACACACTTGCAAAGTCTCCAAATAACAAAAATACAAAATTTAAAGTTATCAAACCAAATAAGAGTTACACACTAGTAATCTCATTCATATTGAGCCTTAGAATAGGAAGYTTTTTTTAACTCATCTTTTTAGTTTCAATAATACATATACATCTTTCTCATATATTGCGATCACAGCTTTGATTATTTAATTAGCAAAATCTTAGGGAGTACATGAAAGCAAAATAACAAAAGTTATAGCCTTGGTCTATCTTTTTCGTATACGATTTCAATAAATTGTGGCTAGTGGATTTTATGTATAGGAATTACTTGACTCACCCAATAAATAAGAATGTATACAAAACATTCATTAACAAAGTTTTTTTTCCTCAAAAATCCAGGGTAAACATGATATACACATAATATGATGACATGTATAAACAAAAACAATCAATGACACCAAACGTCCAAGTCTAAGTTATTAATTTGTCATATAATAATAAACTATATTTTGAAAATCAAAACGTACTAAAAGCAACCTAATAATTATCAGTGGCTTATTCTATTAAAATATTAGTCTGCATATACTATATAGCTATTCGAATTTTGTAATCAGTAATCTTGCAATTTGTACATATTGTTCAATAATACTAAATTCAATCTTACTTGAACTGATCTATACTACTATATATAATATTTCTTTCACTCAAAATAAATTAAAAGTTGACCCGATTATAGAAGGCTAACTTAGCAAAATTAAAAGTTGATCAAAGAATTATGACTGAAGTATTGCAATCTCAATCAAAGATAAAAATTTTATACCATAATGAAGTGCATATAGCACATTTAGTGATCCACCATATAAAAAGAATAAATTTATTTGTGATTTAATTTAAACGTGAAATTAATCCTATTAAAAATTAGTAATTGTTTATATGTAATGGACAAGATTAGATTTAGATGAAAATCGTAGAAGAAATAAAGCCAATATATTAAATTAACTAGTATTTGGCCCGTGCAAGGCACGAGTTCACTTTGTATTTTATGATGCAGAGAAATAATTATAGTKATATAGTAATTAAAAAATAAGTTAACAATAATAATAAAACGATTAAAAATATTTTAACGAAAAATCAAGTTTGATACGAAGTATGATATTTCGCCATGTAGAAATTGGTAGATCAATCCGCCCCTAATGAAAGAGAGGGAATTGAATGACTAATTGTTGTGTTTTCTAAAAAGAAATAAAATAATAAAAAAACCAAAAAATGTCTTTTGTAACTATTGCACAAAATTATTCAAAAAAATTTAAAAAAACACACGCATAAGTGAATAATGAATGACTTTTTTTAATATTGATTAATTTTTAAGAAAAAATTCAAATTCCCCGCAAAAAAGGAAAATACAAATTATTAAATAATTATTTCAAACCATAAAAATAAAAGTTGTTACATGCCATCATTCCTTTCAAGTCTCAATAGACTGCGTTATTAAGTACAAAGAAAAAGTGATATGAATACATTCAATTTCTCTGTTATGAAATATAAGAATTCATTTAAAACCAAAAAAAGGTGAAAAAGGGAGAAAAGAGAAATGTCATGTGAAATCTTTTCTCAATTKTTCATGCTATTAATTGTAGAAAAGTTAAAAAAATTAAAAATTTGGAAAAGATGTTAGAAAATTGGGAAAGAAAGAAGATGACATGTATCGTCACCAATTCCGTTCAAATTCATTTTATTAAATGTAGGAAATATATAGTTTTTATTAAAAAACTAAAAAGCCAAAAAAAAAGTAAAAAGGAGGGAAAAGTGAAATGTCACGTGAAATCTTTTCTCAATTCTTCATACTATTAATTGTAGGAAAATAAATTTAAAAATTAAAAATATGAAAAAGAGACAAAAAAATCGCGGAAAGAGGGAAGATGACACGTGTCACCAATTCCTTCCAAATTCATATTATTCAACGTAGGAGACATTTTAAAAAAAAAAACTATAAATGAAAAAAATAAATATTATCAGAAGAAAATAATTTATATTTTTTTAAAAAAGAAAGGAAAATAAGTTGAAAAAATTAGGAAAAAAGAGAAAAAAAGAAAAAAAAAGAAAGAAAAGATGACATGTGAAATCTATAAAAATATATTAAAAAAGGTGCCGAGCAATGTGTATACGCCACGTGTATCACTCATTTGTTATTGAGCCAAGTGTCACCATGTGTCCATGTGTACCAATCAAAATCGTACACATTTTCACGTTTTTTATTTAATTACTATTAAAAAAATTGTACATGGTAAGAATCGAACACAAGATCTATTCTACAACATATATATAGATATATGAGGGATATATGGTTTCTTAGAGAACAATTAACCCTAATACAATCTAGAATATTCCAGAACATTAATAAAGGATATAATGGACATTCACATAATAATATATCTTAATATTACATAACAAATATATAATTTATCATAAATAAATAAATCGAGCCAGCTCACGAGTTTTCGAGCTGAGCCTAGCATAGCTCGTGTATCGGCTCGTTTATTTTCGAGCCGAGCCCCGACGAGCCGAGCTTTGACCGAGTCGAGCTCGAGCAGCTCGCGAGTAGGCTCAGCTCGTTAACAGCCATAATTGTAGCCTTTCATATCTGAACTTCTGAAGTTGTCACAATTATAATGCAGCTCAATGCCAGAGCAGAAACAATTATAGACTGCTTATGCCAAAGAATTGCATAACAGACCGACCCAGAATGGGGTTTACATTGGCTTTTGTCCATTTTTATGCAATTAAATTATGAGCAGAGTGTAGGGCTGCGCCCCGCCTTAGGCAAGGGGCGTGACCTCAGCTTCAGTGTCATGGAGTTGAGCCATGGAATCCGCATGTGAATGCGTTGGGGTGTGTCGTCGAATTGAGGGGATCGCCACCGTGCCTATATAGGTTATTCACGGACGCCCGAAACATTGGTGCCAAATTAATGGTGGCCCCACGTCCAATCAAGTAACCAGTCGTGGGTTCGGGGAATGGTACGAAATCAGATCTGTAACCCAATTCGCCCGCATGTAAGCGGCCTCTACTCGGTCTCATTGTAGTTCCATAATCATAACAATTGAATTCAAAAGAGCCTATTGATTTGACTTTGAAAGTGCATTGATACTAGGTGGGTTGCTATTATAAACAAACCAAGACTTCTACAATGGATAAGGCGGCCACTGATTGTTAGTCAATGTTAATAAGGTGCTTAGAAAAACCGGTCGTCCATGATTATCTGACTTTAATGTGACAAACGATTAAATTCCGGTCTTGTTTAAACAATATATACAATGTGATGAAAATATATATATACAAAAACATGAAAACAAAGGTTAGTAGGCATAATATGTATGTTAGTCCTCCTCACCTTGTCACTGCAAACAATCGAATTGTTAGAATAAAAACTCAAAGGAATCGCCTTTCGATTGAATTGCTAATTGAGACAAACAAACGCGTTAGTATTGACAATGGTAATATGTATAATAATGAAAGCAAAAACCATGGAAACAATGAAAATAATAAGAAAAACCTACATATTACATGAAACCATTAACAAGTGAGTTTCTACATTGCTTTAATTGAATTAAAACTCAAAATAATGATTAATCAAATTAAAAGTGACAAATGAATTGAAAAGAGTGAAAGAAAGGTTTTTGGTGAGTAATCTCAGATTATACCTTATTTCGCTTGTTGATTCGAATAGAATCGATGCTTTGAATTGAAAACGAATGTGTTTTGAGTGGTTGAGAGTGATGGATGTGTCTCGTGACTTGTGAGAGCGTATTGAAAGTCGTGTCAAGTGAAGGTGAGAGAGTCGTGAATTGTGCGTCTCAAGGTCGTGTCTCGAACTGAGCAAGGCAGGAGTATTTATAGGCACGAGCAAAACGAGGCAGAAGCAACCCTGCGTATATACGCTCAGGGATGACGTATAATACGCTCATAAGAGCGTATATACGCTCATACTGAGCGTATATACGCTTCTTGCTTCCATAAATTTTGGCAATAAGCTGAGCGTATATACGCTGGTTGAGGAGCCTATATACGCTCCTTTTGAGCGTATATACGCTCCATCACCTGCGCTATATACGCTCGATGTTTGCGTAGATATTTTCCAAAAACCTCGAAATTTTTGATTTCCTCCGATTTCATTCGTGATTTCCCTTGATTCAACGCACCTAGACACCCTTGCTCTCCAAGCAAGGATTTCTAGGAATTCTTAGAAGGTTCCACGTATTTCCGGAGTATTTTCTAAGTATTCACGTATTTCTGCGTATTCTGCGTATTTAAAACATTGCAAAATTCATAGAAAATCATAGAAAAATCAGAAAAATAATTTAAAAAATTTGGCCGGATTCAGAAAAATGTGACGCACATGATAGAAAACAAAAAGACCGAGAAATCGCCAGCGTGACTTGTTGAAACCTTCGAAAACCTTGAGTTTATCGAGAAAACCGAAAGAAAATATGTTTGCCTTGTAAGTGACCTTTGCTCAATAATTCCGAGTATGACCTCACGTATTTCAGACTTTCGTGAGTTCAAAGCATCGTTCTGAGTCGAAACAAACGCGAGACGCGGTATGTTTCATCACGGATCCATTTTGTTCAGAGAATGATTCAGCTGTGTCTACACACGAGGTCTATTTCAATCTGCGCTTTGACCTCTTATGATTGCTCTCCAAGGATCATTTATCCGGCGTACTCATTTGACAGATCACAATTCGATACTCGCCAGCTTTTTTCCACACGTACTCAGCTTTGCATTTTTCCACACGTACCAGCGTCTTGCTTTTAAACATTCTAGTACTTATAAAAAAAGAGTTCAAATCACATCAGACCTCAAAAAAAATTCAGATCAGATCAGGAAATACTAAAAACAAAAAACAATTACATAAAGGTTTAATTAGATGAGATCAGAAAATCAGGCAGATCAGATTAGAAAATTCAAATCAGATCAAAAAATTCAATCAGACTAAATGTTGAGTTCCTTAAGTTTGGAATGATGACAACTATTACAGGAAACAGGATGATTAAGTATGAATATATTGGTTCTAGGAACCAGCTAGTTGGATACTTGTTTCCTCAAACAAGTTAATATTTAATGTGAATGCTTTGAAACTAACTTGTTTGTTACAGGAACTGCTGATTACCATGAAAAGCTCATGCACTGTGCAGAACCAGTACGAGCTGTTTCCTTGACTGTTATCTGAAAACAGTCATAAATCTTTTGTTGCATGTTAAACATTGTTATTGTGCAGTAATAGATCGGTTCCAAGACTTGAAATGTGAATCCTTTTGAAGACATTCGAAGAAAGAAACTGTGCTCAGGATTGAAGTAGTTGAAGGAAGACTCAAGTCTTGAAAATTACATAGAAGATTCGAAGAATTGTAATTTAGAGTTTTAATTTAAGGATATTCATGTAATATGCTCTGTAGTATGATTGAATGGTAATGAACTAAGTGTCTTAAGTGTTTTTTAGTATGTTATGAATTCTTACAAGCTCTGGAACATAATTCATAACACACTCAAGGAACCAAGCTGGGGAACCAGTTATGTTTCTGAATGGAATGTTGGCTGCGGTTTTTGAAAAAGGGTTTTTCTAAAATATTTTAAAAGGATTTGAAAAAAATTATTGCAGCTGGAAATATAAATGGATATGTGTATGTTGCCTTAAAACTTGGAGTATAATATCTTGTTCGGTCAAAATCTTAGGATAAAGACGAACAAGATAAATACTTTCCAAAACTAATCTTGCCTTTATTTGGCAAGAATAGATTATTATGGAAACTAGGTTTAAGTCAATATACATATAAATATACGTCTATATTTCCACATTCCATAACTCTCTCCACGGATTAAAAGAGAAGAATACTTTGAGAGAAAAACACTGAAGCACAAGTCCATTACTATTGAGTCATACACAAGCATAAGTCGAGCTTAAAACATTCTCTTACTTAGCTTTTGAAGAAGTAGTTCATAAGAGAGAAAGATTGTTCTTGTAAAGGCATTCAACATGGGGTTGAAGGCCTGGAGAGTGTTTGTGAGTTCAAACACAAAGTTGGACTTACGAGTGTGAGTCGAGTGCACATTCAGAGTTGAGTGTGGGGGTGCTGGTTCCCGGAGTAGGGAAACAATAGAGTGAGCAAGTTCTTTGTTTTTTCAGAGATTAATTAAAAAAGAACTAGGTAGGAGGACGTAGCCCAGAGTTGGGGAACCTCGTTAAATACTGGTGTTCTTTATTGCTTTATTTACATTCCGCTGCGTATAGGACCAGCCCACTTGGTTGCCTCATTATAAGGTCAAAGCAAAAGAAAATTTGGCTATATCAAACCTACTCAATTCACCACCCCCTCTGAGTATTTCAGAACTTTCAATTCATGGTATCAGAGCCAAGGTCTTCTGCAAGAGTAACATCTAGAGAAGTCAAGCAATGAGTATCAAGATAGGTCAATCGGTGGTTATGATAGCAAACACCCAAGTTTAATGGAAGCACTATGCTGGTGGAAAAAACAGGATCAAAATGTAATTATGGGATTGACTATGATGCTGCTCCTAGTCAAAAACGGTCCCCAACCACAAATCATGAAGACTAATTCTTGAAGCGGACAAAGACTCCAAAGAAAGACAGATGAATTGGGACTGCAGATTACAAGTTGCTGAAAGAAGTGCCAAATGCAATGTAATATCACAACAGGGTTAGGTGAGGGTAAGATTATAACGATTTCTAAGACTGCAGCGGTGCTAAAAGAAATTATTGGGATACTCTTTGACTTGCCTATGAAGGAACCAGCGAGGTAAAAGATCCAAAATTGATTTATTATAGTCTAAATATGAATTATTGTATGAACAGCGTGAAAAGATAATGATTGTTTTCGTCAGATTCATGAAATAATCCAATGACTTAGATCCCTTGGGAAAAGTTTTCGATGAGATCTTGTGAGAAAAGTATTGCAGCAGTTTAACAGATGCATGGACAGCCAAGAATCACTGCTTATTTATAGCAAAGATTGTCTACATTGTCTCTGAACGGCTGGATTGGTATCCCTCATGGACACATGAGTTTAATTGATTGACTCTAAGTCAAGAGAAGGAACCAGCTAGAGCATAGCCCTAAGGGAACAGTAAGAGATATGAAGATTGAAATTGGCATGATTGCCAAAATATTGAAAGAACGCTCCTATCAGAGGAAGAACTTCAAAAGTAAAAATTTTAAAAAACTACTCATCTTCTGTAGGGTGCTTAGCTGTGGAGAGAAGGACAAACTAATCAGAGATTGTCAAAGGAAGGACAAATAGATCCAAGTCTGGGAAAGCAAGCTTTCAAAAATCTATGATTAGCATCAATGTGGGTGCATTCTGACTCATGGATCTGATGAGGATGAGAATCCCTAACCATACCCTTGTTTGCATGACATACCTTTGCAAGCATCAAGGGAAACAACACTGATTCCGGAACCAGAGGGGAACTATCACAATTGAGAGTGCTTGATGGCCAAGAAGGATGTATTGCTGAACCACAAGGTAAACCTAGAAAACAGTTAGCAAAGATATGCATGAATATGACAGAGATAATACGCTAGCTTGTATAGATTCTTTGTAGATGATGTATTAACTAGCGAAAACATACATAACTGGCAAAAGAGAACTTAAAGAAAAAAGTTGCTGAATGTTGAAGTTGCTATGCCAGTTTGTGATCACTTGAAGAAGTTGAATGGACAAGTGTAAGGTGAACTGAATAAGGACCAGATCTTCCCAACCGAACTATCCAGTTGATCGGTGAAGAAGATCTGATCTCCTGTTCCCCAAAGCTCGACTTATGATCAGGTGACAGTATTATTACGGCTAGAGAAAAGAACCTTTGTTGTAAGCAGAACTCTCCTGTTGAAAGCCTTTGAAATACTGGCTTAAGCACTTAGAAGATTCTTCCCACAAAGCGAGCTTACATCTCAAAGCTGACATTAATTCCCCGAAATCCCAACAAGGTACTAAAGATGATCGAAATCAGTAACTGATAGATGAATATGATAGAAAGCTGTGGACCTACATGCTGAGATTCATAAATTGAAAGAGAGGAAAATAGCCAGTGATACTAACATGTCTATGGATAGTATGATTTGCTTGAATTCTCAATCTTACGAACTTGAATCCTTGAAAAGTGATGTTGTTGTGTTAAAAGAAAAAAAGATGAGTTGTAATTGAGAATCTTGATCAATGAGAGAAAGAACTTGCCATGAGAGGCTACAGGGACATGTGAGTAAATTACTGACTGCACAGGAGACCTTAGAGGACTTTACTTCAAAAACGAGGTAACCAAGGGAACAAGTTGGTCTTGGTTACATAAACGAAGGAACCAGGACTAACTGTGTCTACCCAGAGAAACCACATGGATTAGGATTCCAAAGACAGGTAAGATGTTATGTCCACGGACATTGCATGTGTTTGGCTATCACTGTGGTAAGAAATGGACAACAAGATTCATGGGTCCTGCCTAGAAACAAGGCGCAGTGTGATAAGAAAAAAACCATGTGAAACTTGTCTGCGGAAAAGAAAGACCAACTGAATGAAAAAGTTGGCAGAAAAGGGAACCCAAGAAATTTGGGTTTCCTAGGACTATTGTTTGGCATTTGCTTACCCTTACAGAGCTAAACAAGTGAAGCAAGAAGCTACCCTATGTATTTGACAGTAGGCTCTACCGACACCTATGCTCAAGACACATCCGTCCGGCAACGATAAAGAGCAAATTTACTCTCCAACTAGTTACCTTACATGGAGCAAGTGCACCTTGGAGATAACAGCAAGGGAACCCATCCACTTGGTTTAGGTAGGTAGGCTAAGACACTTTCTAATTGCAATTGATGATGTATATTTTTGCTTGAAGGCTTGCAAATAATTTTGAGCATTTTACAACTGGTGACAAGGTAAATAGAGTTGAGTCTTCAAGCCAACTATGTCACATATCGACTCACAAACAGTGAAATATATGTGAGGGAAACCAGGAAACATGATTTTTACATTACATTCGGATTAATCCTCAAAATAAGTCATCTGTTTGAGAGCTGTTTCAGATAATTAATCAATGAATTTGGCACAAAGAGAATTTGACATGCAAGCCTTACCACTCTCTGACTAAACTTAAGTCTCAAGACTTGGTGATAGGACTCTAAACATCAAGTATGAGCAGACAAAGTTGCTCAGAATGTGTCAAGGGGGAAACAGGTCAAACAATCCTTTTAAGCCTAAAAACTGTTTAAGCACCAGCAGACCCTTCGAACTTTTACACATTGGATTGTGTGTGGTTCCCAATGAGAGTTCAAAGTCGACGAGGTCATAAATATGCTCTGTGTTATTGTCTGTTGGACTTTTCCGAGGTACACCTGGGGTGATAATGCTCACTCGAAAGAGGGAGACGTTGATTGAATGCGTTACTCTGGCTAAAACAATTGGAAACCAACTTTGTCCACAAGCTGGGTCTCGGTAAAAGTCAGACCATGGTACTGAATTTAAAAATGCTGACTTTAATTTGATTATTGCAGGGAAACATGTATTAGTCATAACTTTCTCAGCCCCCAGAACACCACAACAGGAATGGTGTTGTTGAAGGAAAGAATAGATACTCTTGAGGAACTGCCGCCAGAACAATGCTTATTGAAAGTGGTCTCCCTACAGAGTTTCTGCAGGTTAAGCTGTTGAAATCTGCTCTATATATACTAAATAGAGGACTCCACTAGGCAAAACTAAAGAAGACACCTAGAACTCTCCTTTAAAAGGCAGAAAACCAATATTGCCTACTTCTCTTATCTTTGGAATGCAAATGCTATGTACATAACCAATGGGAAGAAACCAGCTTCGGATAAATTTGACCCTAGGAGTGAGAGGGAATATTTCCTCGGATACTCTTCTCAAAGCAAAGCACTACTAGAGTCTTTAACAAAGAACTCTGTGTGTTGAGCAGAGTGTTCATGTTGTGTTTGATGAATTTAACATGCTTCTGAGATTCCACAGTTGAACCAGATGAGATATTCAGGACTCTTGATTCCACTTGGAACCATGCTGCTGGTTCTGCCGAATGAAGAGCAACGCGAACCTAGGCTCACCTACTGCGTATTTTGAGTTTGCTTTACACGAATTCCAAGATACATATCATTTGAGTGTGAGTACTGTAAGACCATTAGGAGTTGATGTATGAGAATGATTTGACGAGGGTGATACTACGATTAGGAACTTAAATGATTTTAATGGTTCTCACCAAGAGTATATGTTGGAACATTTTTGTAACGCGTAGCAGTTCATTTAGACGGAACAACAAATTCTTGGACACAACATACAATGTATACAAATCTCTCCGCTAACTTGAGGACAGAGAGAAGGGGAAACAACACCGGTTGAAAACCTTACTGATTTCTGGAAGAGGTGAATTGAAGGAGTTTTGTTTTGACAACTCGTCTGGAAGCTTTGTGTTACCCGCTAAACTTAAATGAGGACATTGTCATCTT
>SNQN01005783.1:1271-23237 GCA_008642245.1 Bassia scoparia
CGGGTAATCCTTTTGGGTTTGTATATCTTTCGCAAATGAAATTCTTAATGTTTGTCATGTTTTAGAATATTTTCTATTTTAATCCGAATTTTATTCACCTTTTACATGCGTTAAAATGACCATATTCATTTATTATTTCTCCTATCTCAATATTATAATAAGATATCTCGTTTATATAAGGAATGGGGTAGAAGAATGGTGTCCCCCCTCTTAAATACGATAGTACCCTTAATGAATGATGAGACTAAAGACTTTGTACCGCTTAGGTATTAATATAAAAATTATAACTTTGATGTGCTTAAATACCCAAAAATAAGAATACATTTGTTATTTGATTTAATTAATTAGTGAAAAAAATTCAAACCTGATCATTATTCCAAATTGAAGTAAAATATAATATGGAATATATTTTATGAATTCAAATCATAGTTTAGTAGTTTCTTTTTTTTAATTTTTATGGACAACGTCAGAGTTACATAACAAATTAATTACATCAAAATAAATCGAATAATAAACTAATATATTAGAATATAAATATCATATCAAATTATTTCTTAAACATTTTAATTAAATAACATACTATAATAATTAATTTTTAACAACACAATTTCATAGGTCAAGCACGCATCGCCATGCACATAATTACTGGAGTAGTAATCTTTTAATGGAGGGCTCACAATCTCCGAAATAAAAATTTTTGTTAACCAACATCAGGCAATCAAAAGTAGTAATATAATAATAAAATAAAAACAGAAAACAAAATAACGAAAAACATGTGTACAGTAAACTGCCAATTATTTCACGCATTGAATATATATTCACCAAAGTTATTATTAGAATAAAATTCACAAAAACGTAATTTTAAAGATGTGCCTATAAATCGCGATATAATATATCGAAGACTTAAGTTATATACTAACAAATCACTTCATCGTATCGGTTTAATTAATTGAACAATTTATCAACAGAACAATTAATAAGAAGAAGATAGAATAATTAAAGTGTAAAGGACAATTATATGAAATTTTAGGATTAGTATCGTCTAATCCCATTATCGATCGTCTTAAAATAATTTTCATTAATTTGTTCGTCACCATCTTAAATGTCCGCTTTTAATTAGCGTAGAAAAAACAATTTGTTTGTAGTCTTAAACTTGATATGGAGGGGAGTTAACTAAGTTGCATAGCAGTTTCTCTACCACATTTAACTAATTTAACCGGTGAAGTGCTGGTCTACACATTTTTAACTCAACCGTGTGCATAATTAGCACCACATGTTTCTAGTATAGTATATATTAAATAGTTTAACTACAATAGTACTATTTAGATTGCACTCCCAAAAAATATTAACGATTCAACCGTACTACCATTTAACATTGATCCATCTATACTTGGTAATAAAATATTATCCATAAAAGTAAAAAATCTTATTAAATTAATCACTATTATTAATTATACGATACATTTTTCTTACTCCGTCCCTACATTCAAACAACAAATAAATTCGAAACGGCATGAAATGTCAGCCACACTACGGGCAACACTGACATAATAATAAACTTCAAAAAATTTGCTCAGTTTTGCCATTCAAAAAAAAAAACGTTATTTCTTATTTTTAACCATTTCTTCCTTTTTCAAAATTATGACTAAAAATTCTATATATAACATAACGAAACAATGACAGAATAGAAGTAGACTAATGGAGAATCCACGTATGGCGAAGATTCGATGTATAATTGTAGGAAACCACATTTTCATGATGTAGGCCGTTAACGAACACTACACGTCGCCCTTAATATCCAAAAACTGAGTGGCCACCAAAGCAGAAGATCTCAACACGAGCCGAACACACGTCAATATCTCATTCATGCCCGTTCCCTGCAAGTCACGGCTGCTACTCCGACCTAACTCCCACACACGACCCGTATAAATTTCTCCGTATCTTTCATTTCTCGTCACCAGCTCTCATCCATCGAAGCTTCTCACCACTCTTCAATACTTTCTCTCTCTCAAAGAAATTCACTCTCTCGCAACGATGCTTCTCTGAGAGAGGTTCTCCTTGCTTTTCATCTCTCCTCGCCAACAAATGGCGTCGCCCTCTGTGGATGCCGCTCCTCTGTCAACGACATGTCCAGTGAGTTTTTCGCCAGTCATTTCCTCGATTTCTCGGGCGGCAAAAACCTGGCAACCGGACGTCGCTTGTTTTCTGCCTGCATCGTCAGAAGATCGAACAACAGCCGTCCGTTGACCGGTGTCATCTTTGAGCCGTTCGAGGAGGTTAAGAAGGAGCTTTCTATGGTTCCTAATGTTCCTCAGGTTTCTCTTGCTCGTCAGAAGTACGCCGATAACTGTGAGGCCGCCATTAATGAACAAATCAAGTGAGTTTCATATCTCATTTCGCAATTTCGTTAAAGTTCTCCTTTTATATATTTGTATTCTTGTCATATTCCTGAATTGATTTGAATTACTGTTTTGTTTGTATGTTCATCGGAATTGTGAAATTGGTTGAAGTTGTGGCTTTTGCTTTTGAATCGTTATTATTTATGCTGAATTTGTTACTCATTTGCATGTATTCAATTTTTTTTATTTGCATGTAATGAATAGATCGGGTGATTCGCGTGTTTGATTTCTCATTTTCTTTAGTTCACCTTGTTTTTCCCTAAATTGTTGGCATGACTCTAGAACAAGTCGCAATTTCTACTTATGTGTTTATTAGAACGATGGAAGTTTCTGTACTTATTTGAGTGTGCTGTGCTGTTTAATTTAGCTCGTTAGTTATTTTTTTGGAACTGCTTTTTTTTAATGGATTAGTTAGGAATGGCATGCATTGCATCTCTTCCTCTTGAATTTCAATTGTTGCTAGACTGGCTACCCGTCTACCTCTGTGACACAGCTATTTCTGTGGCATGCTTATTGTGTGCTCTGTTACGACAATGAAGTGATTTTGTGATGATTCATCAGTTATTGACTTTCAGAATTCGATTGGAGGTTTGTGCAGTGCGAAATCATCGTTTTAATTTCCCTTCTATTAGTTTTCTGCTTGTACATGTAATTGCCTCATRGACATGCTTATCGTGTGCCCTGTTTTAGCAGTGAAGTGCTTTTCTTGTCCGTTGTTTCTTCGGATTAATAAGCTTATAACTGACTTAAACTCAAATTGTGGGATTTGCAGTGTGGAATACAACGTTTCTTATGTTTATCACGCCATGTATGCGTACTTTGATCGTGACAATGTGGACTCAAGGGCCTAGCGAAGTAAACACTTCATCACAATCTCTCTCTAATTCATTAGTGCTTAATTTATATTCGGACGCACTGGTTTTAAATTATTTGTTGTGTGATCAGGTTTTTCAAGGAGTCAAGTGAGGAGGAAAGGAGCATGCTGAGCAATTGATGGAATACCAGGTACTTTTAACTTAATGCAGTAACAAAAGCAAATAAACTAAAAGAATGATGTTTAGTTATTGTTTTTTTTAGTGTGGGGATTATTGGATTTTGATTGAGGCCAATTATTTACTATGTTGGTAGCAGACATGCGTGGAGGCAGAGGTGAAGTTGAATCAATATTGATGCCTCTTTCTGAATTTGATCATGAAGAGAAAGGAGACTTTGCATGGTGAGTGTTTTTGTTTTAAACTTATTACACATTGTGATTTACAAATTGATTAGTCATTGTCCAATTAGCTTAATGTAATCTTTAATATATGATTAAAGTATAGATTTCCTCCCGAATGTGCTGCCATTTTGGATTACAGGACTGATTAATAAGTAACTTGATACTTTTCCATTTAATTATGATTAATGGTTTGTTCATGGGCACAACGTGAGCATGTATACTCTGCCTTTTCTAGGGTCCCTGTTTGATTTAATGTATTCACAGCATGCTGGAATGTTTCTTTGAAATTAATGCTCTGTATTAATTTATTGTGTGTATAGTAGGTGTAGCTGAACAGTAATCTAAAAATAATTAGTAGTAGACAAGAGAGGAAATTGCTCATTTAGTCCTCTAAGATATATTTCTAATTAAAGTTCTGTTTTTTGCAATGAATAAGATTACATTTTGGATTTCGTTTGATAGAATTTACCACTTTGGAGTTGTACCTATGCAGTGTTCCCATTATTTGCTTAGGCCTATGTTTGCTAAATGTGTTAGTTGTCCCTTAATATTGATACCCAAATGTCTTTTAAACCTTTGCTAAATGATCAATATTGATTCACACATGGTTTGATGTATCCTATGTTTTCTGTTTTTTGACACATGTTCAGCAATGCATCGAGTTACATCATGTACTCAATTGATTAACAATTACCTTGATTCGTAATTACTAAATATCTAACTCCTGTTTTAAGTCATGAATTTGAAATTCATATCATAATTGTGTATAGTTGTCTGTGCTGATGCATCTTTTTTTCGAAGTTACTGTTACTGTTGTTTGCTGCAAGCCAAGTGATCACACGTGTTCCTTTTTGTGCCCTGCTAATATTCAATTAAAGCCCTATTTTGTCACCTTGATTTGACTACAAATTGACTATTTATTTTTGGTATTGTAGTGATTGAACTTATTTATGTGGTGTGATTGGGTGATGGGGTTATGAAGAAATCAATGCATTTTTGGGTATATGTTCTTGGTAACACTTGGTGCATTTTCTTGCTGTATAACTATTATTACATTGCTGACGGCTACTTTTTTAATGCAGCTATGGAACTTGCCTTGTCCTTGGAAAACTCACAAATGAAAAATTGGTTGAACTTGTATAATGTAAGTATTTGCTTGCTAATCTGGGTTGATAGCTTTTTGTTGCCTATTCTTTCCAACGTCTGTTGCTTTCTCAAAATGCAAATAGCTACGTCTATGTCGAAACATGCCTTGGTAGTGTTTGACAGAGGGTAGAGAATCACTAATCATACATTGCGCATTTGCATGCTTAATTTGCTGACCTGATTTCATAAACTGTCTGGATTTTAGGTAGCTGAGCAAAACCATGATGTGCATTGCAAGACTTTATTGAGGGAGAATTCTTATCATGAACAGGGTGAGTTGATTTTTCTGGTATGTAAATTAAGCTAACAATGATACTTATTGTAAGAGTTAGCTTATTCTCTCCGACCATTAAAATACACATCATTACCTATGCAGGTTGAATCCATAGAAATCCAGGAAATTGTTTCCGCTAGTTGCGCAGTAGTGGCAAGGGAACACGGATAATTGTAATTGATACGTTGTTTTGTTCTTGTATCTGATATCGATACATCTAATAGTTGTTCCTTGATCCATCGACCACGAGTACTAATGCAAATTATCCATGTTTATGCCCAGGTGTGGTGGCAACTTCGATCATGATGCTTTTCACGAGAGTGCTTAAAGAGATGAAATATAGTTTGAGAAATTTGGTCGACATGTACTTGTTGAATTGGCATTGCGTGGAATTGGTGATATTTGTAGTTTTAATAAACATTTGCTTGTTGGTAGTTTTGGTCGCTGGGAATTTAGGTCTGGATTAATTGATTTAGCTTAGGAAGGTTTTGTGACCTGTGTATTTTTTGCGCTAGAGTGTCAGTTGAAATGATGAACAATCATAATTGTACCAATTCATTCGAAATACAGCACACCGTTTGTGGCTGTGCTGGTCCATTACTCATTAGCAATTTTGTTTGTGGAGCAAATAATTCAAGATTTACACGGTACCACTCTCGGCCTTTGACTCCGATTCTTGTACCCTAATAGCCATGAGTGAGACGTTGAGACCTACGAGTTAGATTAATTATGTAATAAATTGCAGTCCTGAATGTTTACCATCTGGCAAATTCCATTGACCACGGTCATTGATCAGCTGAGTTGACCCCAGTGGCCATGCGAGTATGCAATACCAACCGGTGTTTGGTGATTGCATTGACAAAGAAATAAATCAGAATGACAAGATCATGTGTGAGCATCGGAGTGTCGACTATTGTTAAGTAGGTCTTGTATCAAGAACGTAACGATAGTTACAATTACTGGAGTGTCGGTTCTACTGATTACTGATTCACTGGTTTCTTGGCAATAAAGTGGTAGTAGGAATGTTCGCTCACAATTTTATTTGTAGTTTGTGATTGTTGTGGTTGAAAAAAATTGAAAATCACAATTAGTATCTATCAATTTAATCTTAATCGCGTTATTTACTGAGAAATGGAAGTGTAAATAATTCTATATACCCAACCATGAATCATAAAAGTTTCTTAAAGAAGAAACGTTGCAGTTACATAATAATTTCAGTAATAATGACATTGAACTTAGTTAAAGCGTTTTTTGACAAACCATAACACGCGAAGCTAATTTTTTAACCACTAATTCAAATAGTCAATATAACTTTTTTAAGAGCGGTTGAGAGGACACCTGGTCATGAATGTAATCGACTTCAGGAGACCTCGATTCGTCAATGGGAAGCCATGGTTCTCAATCGTCTCCACCACGTCCACACTAGCCTTGCACCCACTCTTCACCAATGCCTCCTTGTAGTGGACACCCCTGTCCCGTAGCGAATCCTGCTCCGCCACCAACACCAACACCTTCTCCGCGGCCACGACCCCCAACTCCGGGTCCATAGCCGGGTTTATACGGGGGTCATCGATCCCGGTCGTTTCSGGACATACGAATGACCACAGRCTTTCTGCCATCCCCSCTCCTGGATTACTGGCCATCTTCTCAYCCTCTGATCCAATCCTCTCCTTACCCCAAAAGAAAGGATGGATCAGAAGGACACCTTTTAAGCTCAAGTCCCCTCTTTCCATTTCCAACCCAACTCGCTTAGCCATTTGGTGCGCTATATTAGCCCCCGCACTGTCTCCCGCCAAAAATATCCTAGACAGGTCGCCGTGATCCTTAATCCAATCATGATCGGACTTCAAAACCCACTGTAAACCGGCCCACGAGTCGTCGTAAGCTGCAGGCAGAGGGTGCTCAGGGGCCAGCCTATAGTCCACTGACACCACCAGCACGTTGGCCTTCGCAGCTAAGGCGTTGAGGTGGTTGTGGTAAATTGGTGATGCCGCTGTTTCGATACAGAACCCTCCACCGTGGAAGTACACCACAACTGGCAGCTTGTCATGATCACTGCCTATACCTTTGGTGCTGTTAGGCTTGTACAGGCGAACCCACACCTCAGGGCTTATGACCACGTCTTGGGATTCGACCCCGGTTTCGGCATCAGTAGAAGGTGGCACACGGTGGAGTCCTAGGAACCTTTGTACACTACCATCTTTGTGGATCACACAAAAGGGTCGAAAATCGTTGGTTATATCTTCAACATTCACACTTGCCATCAATTTCATTGCTTCTTCCATGATTTTTTTTTTCCCCAATAACTTTTGAGTGTTTTTCTCTTAGCTTTTTTTGGTTATTATACTAGAAGAAATGTAGAATTAATGGTTTTATTTAAGGAATTTTCTTGCAAAATAAACAAGGAAGGTAAGCAATGAGCCAACGGTCCAACAGAAAATTAGATCCAAGTCTTATCTACCAAACGGCCTTTGCTGATTAGTGATGATCTCGCAAAGATTGATTTTCTCACAAGTCACAAGCCACCACAAGTTTAATTTTCTAATCGTACTTTGATTAAGACAGTTGGCAAGGGCCTCAACACTGACTCACTTGTACGTACACGCCTAATGCAATTGATCCTTAAGAGAACCTACCAACATGTCGTCCTTAAACAATAAACACACATTTCATTGATCGAATCCTCACAAATGATTTTAATTTATTAAACACCTCTAAACGAAGAACCGTATGGTTGTGGSTTTAATTAGGAAGAGTAAATGGGCTGAGAATCATGGATGTTAGTTAAACTATTTTAACTTTTTAAGAGTTGTAGGTTTCATTTTTTTGAGAAAATTATAGGTTGAGTTCTAAAGAAAGTGAGAGAGAAAATGTGTATGATATATTGAAAATATTCGTACATTCTACAGCCTAGAAAGTCTTGTCTACTTGGTTCTCTCGGACAGTAGTTATACCCAACACGTCAGGGCCGTCATGCAAGCCCATTAAAATGCCAGTGAAGGGCGACGAACGGTCAGCGTGGAGGATTGGGCCGTAGCGTTATCGCTTTTTTGGCGATAAGGGGCGACCGAAAACCCAAGGTGTGAGGACATTGAGATGATTCTCAATGTGTACACCTCGACCTTCTTCGAGCTTTAATATATTGTCTTTGGTTTGTACACGTTCGCGGCATTTTAGTAGTTCATATCGGCATACCAACCTCTGGTTGTTTGGTATTTACTGTGGTAGAATACACAAACAACGTTATTTAGTATGTAGAGTGGAGCATAGGTTCATGTCTAATTACCTTTTGTATCTCTGATATAGAGATTTTAAGTAGTTTTTTATTGACTAGAAGTGTCTTCCTTTGAACACTACCATATGCTGCTGCTAGCCTTATTTGTTTCTTTTTTTTTTCTTTTTTGTTTTTTTATTGATCTTAGTGATTGTTCGTTCTTGATCCAATTACATTTTGCTTAGTACTTATACTTGTTAGACATAGCAATCCACTAACACAGATTTACAAGTCACTCATTTCTGCTCTGTTACTCCTAAGTCCTCAAAAATAGCTACTTCTTCGGGCAAATGGAATGAGTATTACTAATTATCATCAAGCAAGGAATAATTACACCATAGAAACCTTTTGCCTTCTATTCGACAAGCGACAGCATTGATCTTACATAATTAATTACGATAGAATTATTACTAGCCCCCATTTCAAAATTATACTAATGACACGGGAGTAGAGGGCTTGTATATAAATGATTGTGTGTGCATTCTGTTTTTTTACAGAGGATGGGCTCTTTTACACACAGCCTTGGTACCCTTAAACCCAACCATTAAAAATAGGTCATGATTGTCTACGTAATTGTTGAAGATTAGGAAGTATTTTTATCTCTCACGTTTAGGTTTGCAGTCTAGGATTTCTCTCCCTAGCTCTGGGTCAACCTCTTAGCTTTTCCATCTATTTAGTGAGGATTTAGGTTAACCAGGGTTCTATTTTTATTTCTTCCTCAGGAGAGGGAAAATATAACATCCCAAAAAACACAAAAATTTTACACTCACAACATTTATTCAACATGCTAACGATAAATCAACTGCTCAACTATCCCAGGTGCAACAACACGAGCAAATAAGCCATACACTTATATATCATTTTACTGAACTACATTTGTCTATACACTAATTGGGTTTTTACATTTTGCTATCACCTCTTTAATCGGGAAACGGCGTGTCTCGAAAGCCACCAGAACTTGTAATATTAGAAGGTACTTATTGGTTCGATCCCCAGATAGGTCACATAATATGTGTCGACTTAATGTACCGAATCTGGGGATGCTGCAATAGAACATCACGAGGAGAAATCGGTCAATAGCATCAGTTGGCCGTCACTCATACCGCCATGAGTATAACAGTCTCATAGAGGTTCAAGGGGTGTCTGTATGGCGTAACGTGAAGAAATGTGGAATTCATTGATTATAAGCGGATGAGTAACCTTTCGCACAGAGGAGGCTTACGTTCCATGAAGGGCAGTGTGGCACGGTCGAAATTCTTCACTAAGCGTATGGTCCATGACGTCTTTCGTGTTAGAAAACCTAGTAGCCCCTTGAATGCCACATACAGAATGATGTGGTAAAGGTGGGAAAAGGACGAGGAGAGAAGAAATTCATAACTAGTAGCATACAGGTTTACTGGTGTGTCGTAAATGTTGGAAGAGTAGGAGAACGGTATTTAAGTGATATTACCAGGAAAAAATCGCAATTTCAAATTAAGACATCAATATATTGTACAAAGTAGTTATTATTGATACTTATATCTGAATTAATTGATTATAATTAGGCACTTAATATTTCAGAGTTTTGTAGCTCGAGAAGGCTTGTTTCGAGTGAATGTTTTTGAATTCATTAGGTTAATCACTTATTATGGGAAAATAGTTTGGAAAAAAACTGTCTTATATTGATCTGAACTATTCGTGTAGCATAATGCAACTAGATTAATCTTGGCTAGTATATCGACTCGGCTGCCTAGTATTTTTGGTTGTAACAAGTTCGTTCTTTTTGGGTTATAATAGAAAATGCTTTGGGCCTTATCGTTGTTGGTCATTTTACTTGTAAAGTGCGGCCTCACGCTATTGTTGGTTTTCTTCTTCTTTTTGATTTGATTTTAAAATTTTTAACAACTGTGAATAATTTAAAAAAATATTGAAAAGTAAAATTATTGCAATGTATTAACCACTTTCCACACATTATTAATGAGCTCTGCTTCCTTATTGTTAGACAGTGAAAATAAAAGGTCAGGACAGAGTTGCATGGTTCAACAAAAGTACTTATTGCTCAGCTCTAATTAGATTGCCTTTGAATTATGGAGGCTTTCAAAGTGTTTTTGGGCAGGGAACATTATAGAAGTTTATTCAGCATTAGAAGGTAGAAATTTTAGGGTGAGTTAGAGTAAAGCTGGGGATCCGGCAACTGTCCAAAAATAACGATTCGAAGGAAGCCCTTCTTGTTACGCTACAACAGTTAACACGAATGAGTTGGGAGGTATATAAAAGATGGGGAGGTTCTGGTAATATTGGACGTCAGGTGGGTTCTTTTCATAACATTTATAGAGCGTGGTTTCTCAGGCTTTACAACGCAAAGAAATGGATTTAATCATATCCATTTGCCAATTTGAACATGTTTTCTCTCCAGTTGGGTACGTACATGGTGCTAATTTAGCATTTAACTTACTTAAACTTTCATATAACAATCTAACACGTTAAACTTCCTATGTTAATATTCTTTATTTTACAGGAAGCCCTAAAAAGAAAATTTCACCCTATTAAAGAACAACCTGCACAAGAACTCTAAGGATCATTTTCAATTCTGCCATCGTGGTGTTCTTTTTGCCGAGACTGCATCCATATATTTACAAGTGAGATTTTGCATGCCTTCAGAAAACGGTGATTGGATGGGAAACAAAGAAAGACAAAACAACTTGAACCACCACTTCAAGACAATATTTAATTCCTTGTGTTAACATTAATGTAGTGATTTAACAATTCCTGGTATGGACTCAATTGACAAGGTGTAGGCGATACAGGTCTGAGAAACAGGGCCTCTACAACTCTATTCGATCAGTAACAATACTTGCGCCTTTCGCGGCTAAGGATCTATTCTGGTGCAATCAATGAGCAATGATCATGTCAACACCTCAGCACACTTGGATTGTTCCCCATAAACATCCTGATTACAGGGACGCAATGTCATAACAGAGTAGAGAATACTGTTCTCTTAGTCGTACAGAACATTAGACAGATGATACGCAATCAAAGTCTTGGAAAAGTTAGTAGGTCCCTTGCACTTCGGCTCTCAGCTCTGAAATGTTACACTGTTAAACTGTATTTCGCTCACCAGCAAAGACATATGCGACGCGGATAACCGTGAAAGACTAACGGTGAACCTCTTGATCAGGAACTCGATTCATAGTGATCCCCACATCTAGTTGAAGTTAACCATCGGGCAGAAGGGCCTCCGAGAACAGGCATGCAAACAATTCTCATATGGTCCAACAGATATCGTCATAAAGGACAGAGGGCAATTTGGTTGATTATGAAATGAGATTCCCTTGACTCCACAGGCTTGCTTGTGTCATTGTGGAGAATGCCTTGTTGAAAATGTGAAGCCAGTTCCAATTCTACGACTAAATTTCACGATGCATATGCACATATAGGCATCAGGGAACTTTTTCAGTTGGATATGGGAGTAATATCAGGTTCTCCGAACAGAATCCTATTCTCCGTGGGGGCAAACGATACGTGCAGGGTCATTATTATTCACAGGAAGTCAGAACTAAGAATTGAATCGTCTGCTCAAAATACCGGGTGAAGAAGTAACCATGAAGGACCTAGTTAGCTCGGCTCCCTAATCAATTAGTTCCTGATTGTACTCACACAAATTTAATTCGATCGATTTATTGAATCGGCATACAAATATCGCACGACCATAGTCTGTTTTCACAGCGCTCGTAGCGATCTGCATCTCACAAGCTTATCGCTAACACTAAAAATGTAGGAATGTTATCTTCTGGATACATATAACTGGATTATGGTGTTAGCCTTTGAGGCGACACTCAGATCCTTTATTTCTTGGGCTGACTAAAATCTTACTGATCACTACAAATAGAAGTTTGAATCAACTTAAGTATACCATTTTTGTTTTGATATATTGCTTGATGATATACAAAACTCACAGATATGCTACACATAGTATGAGCTCGGATCGTACTTGCAAACAATTTTGAGAAAAAAAGAAATTTATGCATAATGTATGTGATTAAGCACTCCACGTACTCTCAGTTGGCATGATTCCATCTCCTTTCGATAGAGGTGGAGAGGTGAGTAGCAGTGTAACGTTATTTCACTAAACAATGAGCCATTTCAAATGGAACTTTTATTGGGCATAAGGTGGGGAGGATCAGGTTCATTGTAGGACTGCCACCTGTATAGCCTTGAAAAGCTCCACATGAAATTGAGAGATTAAAGGCGACTGAGATTTCTGACCCCATATGGATTAGGATCAAATTGAATTTCTACTGCCCCTATGGGTGTGACAACATTTATTAGGAGCATATTCCGCAGGATCCTTCAATCACTTGGTCAAAAGAATGGACTTCTTCAACTAATAACAATGCTATGTTTCATTTCTTTTCCGGTGTTGTATTCAATTTGACACCACCTGGTGCTGTGTGACCGTGCAGGAAAAGAGGAAGTTTCCTCTAATCGCTTCCTCGCAGCTATTATACGTGCACACCACCAAATATTGACACACACAAGTCGTTATGCATGATTTTAAACACCTACTTAAAAGAGTTTTATTGTCTAGGGTGAATAATTTGATCCCTGATATTGTAGTGGCCTGTATTTGTATATGTCTCAGGATAACAGGTACACACGGATGAAGAACAAAGCCAGCGGGCGCCATAAGCACACGCTTAAATCCAGGCCACAGGCCCACCACAGAGAGCTTATTTAGGGCACGTTGATACTTTCCCATGTGTAGCATGGATTTAACACCTAATATGAATTATAATGCTTGCTTACGATCAATTTCAGCATTTAATTGTTGTTTCAAGCATTTATGTGTAAAAAAAGTATCTTGATGAAAATCATTCACGTTCGAATTTACTTCGAGTTTTACAACTTACTTCTCAGTTTTTGAATGATACGAGTTTAACTTTCATGCAAATCTCTTGTCGATTGTCATTAGGTCGAACTCTCTTTTGATTTTCCACAAAGCCCCCCCGTCAACCCTCGCTCCCCAAATATCTTCTGAATAATCAAGGCCAATTAGATTGCCCACATGTTCAATAGAAGGGAATATTATCAAGCAATTAGAAACAAGGGAAATGTAGTATAGGTAAAATCACAATCCATCGGACTCCTCATCGCTTTAGTTGACATAGTTACATCATTCTATATGAATTCAGGACACAATCGCATACCTCTTGCTCACTATAAACAAATATCAGGAAGCAAATTGAATTTCAATTTGTGCTAGCTGTTCCATAATTGAGAGCTATGTCGTCCAAACCCTCTGGCCATAAAGTTCCTTAGGGACTATGGAGAAAAAGACAGGATTGTTTCTATCGAAAAACCTAGAGGACCATTCTTGGCAATATGGACAGGTTGCAGTAAAAGCTAACACCTCGATAGTCGCACGTTTCCTTCAATCAAATTCTTATGGGCGAAGGACTATTCAATATTAGCTCAATTTTTAATTCGAAAGTGGAGATTTAATTTCCAGGAAGATCAGTTTCAATCTTGGACAATTCCAGGTCATAGGCATTCCCATAAGTAATGGCCAATCAAATTAGAGTCCTTAGAGAGGTCTAATAATAGGGATAGTTCTCTTGCTTTTGAGCACAATGATCAATTCAGGCTATGCCCCATTTTTCAATCAATAGGAATCAAGAACTCTGGATCTTACTCCATCTGTCACGTATCAATTACTCATGATCAGCAAAATACACACGCACAGCTTAGGTTTATCGGCTGTAGCAAAACCAAAGACCCTTGGCTGATTATCGTTGACTCCTATAGAGATTATATGGACCTGGAACGATTATTACATCGTTGTTTTCCGTAACCGAAGATTATACCTCAATGTGCGAATAAACGAGCCAATTCTCTCAACAGCCCATTTTTTGTGTCTTCCCTAGGCCAGCGTATAGTCAACAATTTGATTAACGTCAGAACCAGCTTTTGATTAGCCATATACACAAATGCGACGGACAACAGCAATTAACATTTGTCAAGTTCATCTCTAGTGGATTTTATAGCGCCTATAATTTGTAAACGCTCATCTAGCTACGCTATATAACTGCAAGCAGAACAACATAGAATGACTGACCATGTGTTTAAGCATGATGCTTTGAATATAATTTATTTGACTTACGGGCCTAGTCCTCTCGATCTAGTTTCCTTTTCTCTCAAGGTATAGAACGCTCTCTGCAAGTTTAGTAACTGTATCGAAAAATAAAAGCCTATGATGTCCTGAACAATTTATGTCCAATTAGAATCAATATCAGCTCCATATATAATGTAATGCTCATCTTTAATTGTATATTGTGAGACCTTGAACCAAATCTTCACCTTCTGAGAAAGCCACCCACTGGTCTCTGGCCTGGCCTCGACGAGATACCTTCTGAACAGACCAGTCCTATCCGAAGCCTTATTCAACACCTCTTTATCAAGTGTTGTCAATGCACAAGCAATGGCTCCTTCATCTCTTATGGTGATCTATGAGGATCCATTTCAACTGCATTATCTGAACACTCCCAATGGAATTTTAACAATTAGATTTCTTATAATGTCCTAATATACATAATATCACATTTGCTACAGTCAAATCTTTATATGATGGGAAGTAACTTACTAATTTTGACCTGATTCTAATACTAAATTTGCTTGTTTGTCAAAAGTGTCCATTGACACAAATTGTCTACAAATATTTTTTATAGTGAATCTATCATCAGGAATTCAACTTGGGGATTTTTGGATAATAATTATTAAATGTTTACATAAACATTATTATAACTACAATGCTTCTTGTAGCACAGCTAAGAATAAATTCATAGGGAGAATAAGAAAATTCAAAAGAATATACCACACATACCGCTGATTCTATCTGAGTAACAATCATTTCATCTAATCAATATTAAAAAAACAAAAACGTATAAGAATACAAGAGGTATTTTTGCACTATTATTATACCTTCTAACAGTAATCCTAAACATAAACGACTTATGTCAACGTAAAAAGACATGAAGAAAAAGGTCATTAACAAACATTTTCTAATATGGATTCATCGCAAACCCTATGATGTACTATTATTAATGTGGAAATCTGGAACTCACCTTCAAAACCAAGATTTTACTTCCAAAAATTATGTAAAGGACTATTGGCTGATATTTTGTATTATTTGATATTTCTTGATACATGGGTGTATCGGATATCCTGGGAAAGCATCCATTGAGGAAAGACCTTGGCCGTTGACCACTGGTTTTTTAATCTACAGTTTGATCTAATCCGTGCGAAAAGAGTAGGCAGTCTTTGGGCAGGCTTTGTTTAAGTCTGTGAAATCCACACACATTCTCCGGTGGCATTTGGTTTTTTTTGACCAATCACACATTTGCCAGCACACTCGGATAGTGGCACAACTCCACAAACCCAACTGCATCTAACAATTTATTGAACCTCTTCATATTGCTTGATCCTTCTCCATGGAAAAAGTGTCTCTTTCTTTGCTTTCGCTTCCTTTGCTGGGATCCAGAGAGAGATGGGCGATTTACAGATAGGATCCAATCCCAGGCATCTTCATCTGCCGAGTAAGCAAACAACATCTCATTGGCCCTGACTTGTAATGATGATAATTAGAGAAGTTCTTTAATTGACTCTAACCCTGAGGATTTTTCAACGCCCAGAAGATTTTGATAACTCATAAACAAATGAGGAACACAAAATTCTATTCACAGATTTAATTTTTCTTTTTACACCAAATTCCAGTGCTCGTGAAACTGACCTGTGGCCCTTTTGCTCTATGGTTCCCGACTTATAAGCTGCAGCTTAGTTAATGTGGCCACCACCAATCTCTTAGTTGCAATTAGAATGCCAATAAGTGTCTTAGAAGAGTTGGTCTTAGTAGGAATCTAAATATGTGCGTCAATGTGGGCTTAGCTAATATTAGGAATCTAATACGCTCGACTGTTTTCTTAAGTATCTAGGATTCATGAACATACCCTCTTTATGTTACAGAGGTCTAGTCAGAAGAACATTGCACAACTTATACCACGTCGCCTATATTGCTTATACTCACTATCTTAATCTTCCTTTAACTCGGAATACGCACATCGGGCTGACATGTGCTACCTTGTTCACTTTGGAAGAAAATTGTTACTCACTCAGGAGAAGCCATATTTACTTGAATCTCATTATATGATCGCTGTAGGCTGCCTATTCTGTGTGGTGAGCATGATCATAGGTGAGGGAAAAGCTACGAGACAAACGAGGAGAGGTCGTAATACTACCCATACATTGTTATAGATATCAAAAGCAAATTTTAAACATATAGGAGCCGGGTGATACTCAATTAATGTGATTGGGTGAGCTACACACCTCTCTAGACAAACCGGCATTGGCGAAAAATGGTGATCCCATATATCACAAATGCATGCGGCACCTTAACATTTAAAAGAGGCCGGAATTCATTTTACTGTAACCCATATACATGAGTATTATACATAGTAACCGGAAGAACACCCTCGTAGGAAGAGTCCTGTGGCCATCGTAAATAATGAACACTTCCATTACTTAGCGCGAACAACAAACCAATTTTGTGATGCGCCGGGACCAATTCGACAGTAAGTCACTCATTTGGAATTCTTCATTTTGTCTGTCCCCCACCATAACACAATGTTAACGTTGAGGACTTAGCAGAGTCTAAGCAATGATCCAAGCCCAAGACCTTCAACTTTCATAACACACTACTTTAGTTTAAAATACAAGGCTTATGTTTCTGGAGAATCATCTGTTTTCGGCAAGAGATATATAACATGAGCTAATACATAGCACTCTATAAAATCCATCTTTGTTTTGCGGTTTTTCCTTCTTCTCTTAATTGGTCTCTATTTAGCATGATCAGTTTTCTTGTTTTCTGCACGTACTAACCATCTTTCTCTTTTACAACTCAAATAAATGTACAAAAGGTCACCAATTTTTTAGTAGATGCTATAGAGTACTCTGTATGAATGAATGGATAAATAGAAAACTACCTCAATTTCGATATTTATGACGCTTTTAGATCTAGGTTTGATTTCACCTTTTGGCAACTGGGGATGACATATTCACAAAACAATTAATTTAGAAGAGGCACTTAAAACAGAATCGGTTGAAAAAAACCAGCACCACCTTATCAAAATTCTTGGAACCAAAAAATGGCTTAATTAAAGGAAAATATGCTGATTTTATAAAAACTATAATTACAGAATCATGGGGAGGAAAAAGATATTCGGGAACATGTTATCTAGCAATTTATTCTTTGACCTTTTAAATTATTCCTGCTAGATGTGTCAGACTATCTTTTATGGGCTTGAGTGGGCTTGCCAGATTTGGACCAAGAGATTTAATTGCGATGGGATGATTTAGGGGCGCCGTAAACTTGGATAGGATACGATTCACGAAGCCAAAATGTTCTGTGTTTGGCTTCTCTTTTGATAAACGGTTTATATAATTTGTCTTGGAAGTGGGGTAGTTGGAAATTTACATCTTGCTATTTATTCTGTCTTACCTTACTGGCGCTTCTTATCTCTTTCTTGGATCTTAGTTGGTAAATTTCTTGTACTAAAAACAGGCAAGAAAGGGAATCCCTGTTCTTGTTAGTCTCCAATAACATGTTATTCTTCAGCTGGGAACACAATTCTTCAGTGAATGACCAGGACACTCGGTGGAAATCAACATACTTATAGGGTCCTTTCCAGCCCTGACTTCTGGGAGGTTTGATCATTTCTCTCCTTGTGAGTTGCAATATTACTGCCTGTCTGTGTGAGGGGTTAAAACTTTCACGAAAAGGCTTGGAGTGGTGCTAATGCTTTCTCCTTTTCTTTTCCTCCTCTTTTCCGTTCTGATTTTTGCGCGTAGCTTGGATTTTTCCTCCTTTCGCAAGCTGCAGTTCCACGTGTTCCGTGGTCTTGTGACTCCTCCAGGGATATACTCATCTAGTATCGCATTGCCTGGCCGGTATCCACCTTTGACTTGGTAGTGTGCCCTATACGGGCCTGGTCTGAGACCATACTGCAAAGCCATGTATTCCACATCAGGTTTTTGATCTGGAGACCATATGGCCGTCCTTATGACTTCGGTAAGATAATCACGCAATTCATCTTACACCTGCTTTACTACATAACTCAACTGAAGATTTTCCTCCTTCTGACCACTTATAATTCATAATGATTTACTGAACTGATCCGCCAGTCAGCAAAATATGACACTACCTGTCCGTGTGGAATTTCTAAACCACGGCCTGTGCAATTCCTGTCAAGGGTAGGGAAAATACTGCACAAGGTTTGCAGCTCTGTGAAGTCCACTCAGGTAATGTTCCCTCATATTAGAGGCGCACATGGTCTTCAGATCTCTCCAGTACCATCAAATTTGATTTGGCCTGGCATTATTACTTTTTTACCGAGCTTTCAAAATCTCCTACTAAGCTCGTGAGAGAAGATATTGATCTACGACTAGCATGCGACTGTAGTAGACCAGTGGAAACAACAGTTGCAGTGACCCTGTATCGGATCTGGATTCTCCACCATTAAAAGCTGAGGTCGTGTATTCCAGCCTGCATAATGACCGAGCGATAGCGTAAACGGCCCTAAGGTTGTTTGAACTGTTATATTGTGACGTATAGCTCAGCGGATTCTGCTTGTGACATGCTGACCGTTGTGACACCAGTCGGTTCCGGTGCAGCAGACTACCAGCGGTATCTCACCTCAGGTCCATTTACCAGTTTCATCTAGGTTCCGGTCGATGGTGAGGACCCTAAACGATGGTAGGCAGAAGGATATGTGTGGCGAGTAATTTAGTCGAGCCTTCTGACGCTTGGTGCCGACTCGCGTGGTCTCAGCAGCCATCTTACCTGGTCCATTAACCTCCTGGCGAGCGGCTTGGTGTGGGCAGGTACTTGACCAATACAAAATCATTGCGCATTGAGTGTTCAGCACTCTCGAACGTGTTTCCACATAACTGAGAATTGCCAGAAACTGCTAACGTTATACGATATTCTGCCTCTCACGTCATGGCTCGGTGGACGGTCGATTTAGGGTAATCCTCGGTTGTCTCGCCAGAGGGAGGATGTTTTTGTATAAGTTCCCACCTGGTCCAACGCCGTATTCTGATTCCCGACTTTTGGATGGGTAGTGAAGACGGTGGTTAGGCTTGGAACCCCGGCTTTCCGTTCTTGCTTGTACCTGGTACGTCTCGAGAGAGCTTCTTGCTGTGAAGAGACTCCTCTGCCTTCTATGGTCAGCTCCGTCACCTTATGCATCATCATCCTGGTTGACATCATGTCTCTTCCTCATAGTTGGACACTACGTACGCGCTCTTCTAGCGCAAATGTTGGTACAATATGTGGTACTTTGGCTTTGACTTCCTGAGTCCAGTGGCCAACGACCGGTTTGGTGAAGATGGACCTGTCGCATCTCTTGCCACAAAACACAGTTGAACTACCTGGGCGGACCCAGGAAACAGCCCCTTTCGATGGAGGTGTGAGTATTTCACCAGGGAATCAATATTTAGAGAGAGATATTAGGTAGTGGTCTGTGTTCGAATGAACTTACCAGCCCTTGGGCTTCTCTAGCTCTTTTATACCCGAAGCTACTGCATGGTCAACGGCTTCCTCAAATGTGACAAGTGCGCGTACTGATAACACCAGAGGTGTCATGCATATATCAACTTTATTAGTGGTTGGTGGCTTTGACTCCCTTTGACTGGCCTACTGGATCAGCTTAGCACGATTGGGCTTATTGGACTTAGTTGACATGGGCCCTGGTGGCTATGGGCCTGGTGGTCAATGGGTACCACACAACCTGTATAAGTATATGTTCTTCAGGAAATTCCTTGAGACTTCTCAAATGTACCTAGAGGAGATCAAGCTCATGGCATTTGTGAGTCCATTCTCATGTCTACTACAGTCAAATACCATTTTTTTGTCTACTGAAATGAAAGCCATGCAAACCACACCTTACTGGCTCATATTGGTATTGACATTATTCTTGCCTTTCCATCTTACTGAAACCTGCTTTAGGACATAGAATCTCCTCAATTCCAACATGATCTCAGAGCCTTTTTAACCTCCTAACACTAAAACCAATCTTATAATGCCTAATCATTATACAATAAACTCTTCATCACTCATTACAGAGCATGAAGCAACACACTTGGCTGTCCTCGCAAAATGAAAACAACCACACAAAAAACAGTAGCTAATGTCAAATACTTAAGACAAATGTTCAAATAATAGAAACAAATGTTCAACAGTGTCAAACTGAATTGGAAATTTGATAAAAAGAAGCGAATATTGCATCAAACTGAGATTGTTGAATAATTTGAATATATTAACATGAACTTTTACAACAATGACATAATGTATAAAGTTGAATATTTCAACACGAAAGATTAAGATTGTCATTTAAAAATTGAATATTCATTGCTTGAGAAATAAAATTAAAAATTGATCATGACTTAATTTACTGAAAGTTGACATTGCTACGTAAATTTTTTTTTTTTTTTTTTGTTTTTCTGAAATTGACTAGTACTGATGATTTTTTTTAATTAAAAAGGAAATTTCGATAAACTTCACGATCTTCAACATCAGATCTTCATTCCTTCATTGATCTCAACATACACAATCTTCAATTCCTCTGCTGCATCTCACTTATTGCTAGATTAACGTTCATCAGATTACATCGTAGTTGTTCATCTTAACTAAATTCAAGAAATTTGAAGTATGAATTCATATATCAAAATGCTAGAATTGGAAGAGAAATTTTTTCTGAATTTTGGGAAAAATGAATCTTAGGAGAGAGAATATAAGGTTAGATTTATTGAAGAGTGGAAATGGAGCATGAAGCTGGGGTTATTTTTTACCCGTTACAATCATGTAGGTTGTTTATGAGGGGGGGGTTCATTTAATTTAGGTGATCCCATGTCAAGCAAATACTTATTGTTAATATAAGCCATACATAATCTACTAGAATAAAAGTATGAATTTTGCAAACAATTACGAGTAACTTATTACTTTTTTTTTTGTAATAGCTACTTAATATAAATAAAATCTTTGCAGAAAACTATCCTTGTTTGGTAATTTTTTAAAAATATCTAACATGCAATCAAATATATTGATCATCAAAAACAAAAGAAAATACTCTTACCGTAATCCTAAAATGGCAACAAACTGGCGTAGCACCAGATGCTAGGCAAAATTTTCAAAGTAAGTTAAGGACTTGCAAGACATATAATTAAAGAAATAATGTGAAGAGAACCACCACCACCTAGTCCCAATTCGTACATACGACACCCAATCGAACACCTCACTAGGCACGCCAATCGATCACACTGACCCAATCGAACCGCCACCGACGGCACCAATGAACAGAAACTCATACCCACAGTGACCACTAATCACAACGCCCCACCACACCAATCGAACGCAAATCCCAAATACGATAGCCAAATAGTTCAAACGCAGATCGCCAAATTCGACACAATTCGAACGCAAATCTCGTCGCAAATATCAAACCCCAAATTCGCCCAATTTCAGAAGCCAAACATCAATCCAAATTCAAACCCAAAAATCGCCTAAATTCAACGCCGATTTCGAAGAACCTTAGCAAATCTCGTCCCAAAATCAAACCCCAAATCCCCT
>SNQN01005784.1:1235-17735 GCA_008642245.1 Bassia scoparia
ATCAAGGGAAATCACGAATAAAATCGGAGGAAATCAAAATATTTCGAGGTTTTGGAAAAAATATATACGCATAGGGCTGCGTATATACGCAGAGGCCTGCGTATATACGCATAGGGCTGCGTATATACGCAGAGGCCTGCGTATATACGCAGCCCCTCTGCGTATATACGCAGGTCACCTGCGTATATACGCAAAGCTGTGTATATACGCAGGCCACCTGCGTATATACGCAGGGTTTTTCTCCTCCTTTTTCCCCTCGCGCCTATAAATACGTGCCTTGCTCATTCCGAAAACACACGATTTTCATAGACACATCTATTCTGTCTCTCTCTGTCCCTAACTTGCGTATTCTCTCTCTCACTATCTCAAACACTCTAAACACATTCGTTCTTGAGTTCTAAGCATCGATTCTGTTCGATTCAACAAGCGAAATCAGGGTATAAATCTGAGATTACTCACCTAAAACATCTTTTTGACTCTACTTAATTCCTTTTGTCACTTTTAATTTGATTAACCATTATTATGAGTTTCAATTAAATCAACACAATGTAGAAACTCACTTTTTATTTGATTCATGTAAATAAGTAGGGCTAATGTTTGACTTTTGTTAATTTCATTGTCCCTTTTATTTTCATTGCTATGTTTATTGTTGCTAGTCATTACTAACATTCTCTTTGTGTTTGGTATAGCCATCTTCAATGAATCGTTTTATTCGATTTAATCGTTTTATTCGATTTAAACTAACAATAATTTGATTGTAGTGACAAGGTGAGGATGGCGTACATATATTATATATGATTTTTCATATTTATGTCTTTCTCATAGTGGATGTATATATATATTCTATCACATTTGAATATATTGCTTAAACAAGACCGGAATTCAATTGCGTATCACATTAAAGTCAGATAATCATGGACGACCGGTTTTCTAAGCACCTTGTTAATATTGACTAATAATCAAGCGATCGCCTTGTCCATTATAGAAGTCATTGCTTGTACATAATAGCAACTCACCTAATAATATTAGATTAGTGCGCTTTCAAGATCAATTCAATAGGCTCTTTGAATTCAATTGTTATGATTTATGGAACTACAATGAGACCGAGTAGAGGCCGCTACATGCGGGCGGATTGGGTTACTGATTCAATCCATACCATGTCCCCGAACCCACACTTTGGTTACTGGACCTATTTGTGGGGCCACTAGTTTGGCACCAATGTTTCGGGCGTCCGTGAATAACCTATATAGGCACGGTGGCGATCCCCTCAATTCGACAACACACCCAACGCATTCACATGCGGATTCCATGGCTCAACTCCATGACACTGAAGCTGAGGTCACGCCCCCCTAAGGCGGGGCGAAGCCCTACAGTATGATTCCAAAAGGATACACAGGAAGCCTCTTCTCGAGGTTCGACTCATAACCTATTGACATTCTTACGTCCACTCTTTTAGTTAGTTTTACTCCCATAATAACGGTAGTACAAATTTCTAGTATAGTACTTGACAGAGACTTGAGCTTGAACCAACATAATGTAGCCAACCACTCACCTCTAGTCACAAATTCTAGCCCTTTCTTTTCTTGAACCTTTAGCCTATTCTTTCACACAACTTTAGGGACTCTCCTTAACTCTTCCTTAGGCTATCACATCGCAAGAGTCTCAATGGATTCTCCTCGAAGCATCATATCGAGGCATCTCGCTCTCTCGTTGCTTTCTCCTCACATAGGCGATCAACTCAAGTCATCGATCCCAGCAACTCTCAATCACATCCCTCACCAAAAGCAATGTTGAAACCAATGACTCCATAAGCTTTCTTTAGCTTGCCTAACATCATCAATTCTTGATCATAACACAAACCTTAACCTCGATCTAACCAAGCAAGCTCACACTCTTGCCAAGATGGGGGCTGACCCACTAAATCTACCATTAGCACCACAAACTAAGCCTTTCTCATACACACAAACCCCATGGGTTGGCGGCTCTCTTATGATCATAAGCGTCATTCGAATGGGGGATTGAGGCGTCTTCATCTCACACGTTTAAAAAATCTTAATATTAGTCTATTTCCTTGGTCATCTGATGCATTAGGATTGACCTGCATTACACATATTATCATTGCACACTTCATAAGCACTATCATGCATACATATATCATCATTTAAACACATTACAAAGTGCATCGCACAAACACACTATGCAAACACATTACACATTGAACATTGCACATTGCATCATCTCTACACGAGGCTAGGGCCCATCTTATTTAAGCTGTCAGACCGCCTATACGGCGCTCAGAACTAGCAATCACACTACACATGCCAATACGGCATTTCATCGCTATATGTGATTGTTGCTAAACTCAACTATTCATTCTCACTCACACATGCCTATACGGCATTAATCGCTAAACGCGATTATTGATATACGCAACATTCCTCCCGAAAATCCAAGGTCAGCCGTGGGACAGGCTTCCTAAGGAACAAGGCTCTTCTGAAAGACATACATACACACATCTTCCCTGAAATTTATGCTTACTAAAGGGAGATCTCTAGAGGTTTAAGCTTACCAAAAGAGATTCACATACATAATTTCTTCCTCGAAGCTTATGCTTGCTGAAGGGAAATCACCTGAAGTTTATTCTTACTAAAGGAGATTCATATACATCATTTGCACCCCGAGGCTTATGCYTGCTGAAGGGAGATAACCGGAGGTTTATGCTTACTTAAGGAGATTCACATACATTATTTGCGCTCCGATGCTTATGCTTGCCGAAGGGAGATATTCGGAGGTTTATGCTTATCGAAGGAGATTCACAAACATCATTGTTGCCCCTAGGTTTCTCCTTGCCGAAGGGAGACATCCGGAGCTTTATGCTTACCGAAGGAGATTCACAAATATCWTAGGTGGCCCTAGGCTTATSCTTGCGGAAGGGAGACATTCAGAGGTTTATGCTTAYCAAAGGAGATTCACAAACATCATTGGCACCGTAAGACTATGCTTGTCGAAGGGAGATATCCGGATGTATATGCTTACTAAAGGATATTCACACACATCAATCATATCCCCGAGGCTTATGCTTGCCGAAAGGAGATATTCGGAGGTTTATACTTACCGAAGGATACATACACACACACACACAAACACTAATCACACCCCCGAAGTTTAAGCTTACCTAAGGAGATTCATACATCTACAACATCTCTTCTTCGGAAAAGCCATGGTCAGCCGAAAAGAGAAAGATCGCCCAAGGATCCAAGCCCTTCCGAGGGAGTACAGTTGCATCGGGCACGATAATAAATAAAACTAACCGTAGTTTTGTATGTACCGACGAAAAAGGGTAACTCAAGATCGCAAAACTTCTTGAACTATCCTTTATCCCAAATCGAATACTTTGACTTTCATCTTACGAGAACAAGCTTTTCTTCAGACTTCGCCAAAGTGGGGGCTTTTGTAGACACCAACAAATGTCTCCCYAATCAAATTGAATAGCTGATGAGGAAAAGTACACATCTCGAAATAAATTTGATTTCGGAAGTTGCGACAAAATCCATACAACACATCCATTTGCACAAGTCAAATTAAAGTTGAATTTGAAGTCATACGCCGAAAGCACAATAATAGGCGAGAAGCAKTTATTTTTATCATTTTCTATTTTTAGCCTTTTTTTCTTTATTTTTGGGATTTATGAGCTCGCTAGTATTTTTAGATTATTTTTCTGATTTTTCTCTGATTTTCTATGATTTTTACAAGTTTTTTTAAAAAAGACTTTCTAAAATTAAAGAATACAGAAATTCGTAGGTAAATCCATATAATTCGGGAATGATCCTGAATATTCAAAGAGATTTATTTTGTCCACTCAGTTTATCCAAAAGTGTATAAAGGTTAATTGGATAGCAGATTAAATGTAAAAAGACGGATATTAATTCCCGAATGAAAGATAGATAAAATTAGAAATGAAGTTGTTAAGTCTCTTAGGTTTTGAATGATGACAAACCATTACAGGAAACAAGACACTTAATTGTGAATATAGTTGGTTGTGGGAACCAGATGATTTAGGATACTTGTTTCCCCAGACAAGTTAATACTTATTGTGTATGCATTGAAACTAACTTGTTTGTTATAGGGAACAGCTGAATACACACAAAGCTCATATACAGGTACAGAACCAGTAAGAACTGGTTTTCCTGACTTTTATTCTGAAAACAGTCATATATCTTTTGCTACACTTTAACCATGTTACATGTGCAGTAATAGGATGATTCCAAGACTTGAAGCATGAAGCCTTTCGAAGACATTCGAAGAAAGAAGTGTGCTCAAAATTGAAGTATTTAAAGGAAGAATTCAAAGTCTTTAAGATTACATGAAGAATGAATGAAATACTCTTAATAGTTTAAATCTAAGAATTCGTGTAATATGCTCTGTAGTGTGACTTAATTGTCATGGTTTAAATGCTTATATGTGTTTTGAGTTATGGTATGAATTCTGGTACAAGAATGGAACATAATTCATAACATACTCAATTAGGGAACCAGGCTGGGGAACCAGCTGTGTCCCTGAGTGGAATTATGGCTGCGGTTTTGAAAAAGAGTTTTTCTAAAATATTTTGTAAAAGATATATTTTGAAAATAAAGTTTGCAGCTAGAAATATAGATGAGAATATGATTGTTACCTTAAAACCTAGGAGTATATATCTTGTTCGATTATTTCCTTAAAAGATTAAAATCGAACAAGATAAATACTTTCCATAAATCTCATCTTGCCTTGCACGGCAAGTAGAGATTTAAGGAAACTAGGGTTTAGGTCAACAAACATATAAATACTCATCTATACTTCTAAATTCTATACATCTCTCCACGGATCAAAAAGAGTTTAATATTTTGAGAGAAAAACACAAAGCACAAGAACTTTACTTTGAGTCATACACAAGAGCATTAGTCGAGCTTTATTATTTCTTTTATTTAGCTTGTTAAGAAGTAAATCAAAAAGAAAGAAAAAAGGTTGTCTTTGTAAAGGCATTCAATAGAGGGGTTGAAGGCCTGGTGAGTGTTTGTGATGAGTTCAATCATCACCCGATTGCTTAAGGACAATAAGGTTAGCCTAAGTGGATCCATTGTACCAGTTACAGTGTTCACGAAGGCTATATATACTTAAGCAAAAGGGTCTTGATATTGGTGCTAATGTGTTAAGGTTTAAGTTTGAGGAACCAGTGGAGGTTAAGCTCCCTCCAAAGAAGAAAGTCAAGGTAGAGGAACCAGCTGGTCAAAATGTTGTTCTGGAGAGAATGGAGAGCCAGGAGAAAACTCTTGGTAAGTTGATGGAACTGGTCCAGGGTATTTCAACCTCTTTCAATACCAAAATCGATCAAATGGAGAGGAATTGGCTAAGACTATATTGTTGTTGCTTACTGTTCCCAATGTCAAAGCTCGGATGGCTCCAGGTATTGAATCTGTTTCTCCCAAGAGTCAGGTTTCGGCGCTAGCTGCTGTAAGTAACTTGGTGGTTTCGGGTATTGAGGAACCAGTGCATACTGATGATAAACAGCAGCAGCATGAAGAAGCAAAGGTTGAAGACCCAGCTGATGAGGATGAAGAGGTCGAGGAGGAAGTTGATGATGATGATGAAGCAGATGATGAGGAAGATTGTTGAATGACATATTAAGTTTTGATGATGATTATAAACATATGATGGTTATCTACTAATGGGTGTGTTGAGTCGTGCATGAACAAGTTATAAGCAGAAAGAAGAAGTTAATGTTCAATGTTCAAGAAAGAAGTATACAATGACCATAGAAGAAGTCTGAAGGAACTCCAGCCAGATTGAGTTGCAAGATGTCTCAAGTGGAGCTTTAATATGTGATGATGACCCGGAGTAGGAGGAAGCATGTTAAAGGCCATCACTGAAGACTATGGATGCAACAAAGGAAATCAGATTGGAGGAACTCAGGCTTCAGAGTCAAATCTCACTGGAGGAACTCAACGAGTGAAGGTGCTCATCCATGAGATCAAGTTGTGATTTACAGGACAAATTGCTTGGAGTCTTAAAGGCGTGATGATCACCTAGGAGAGGAAGGGAGCATCTGTGACTTGGAGCAATCATGGAATGTATAATCACGGGCTTCAAAGTAAGGAAATAGAAACTATGTTTTGGAACTAGAGGAACTTGGTCTTAGAGGAACTTGGTCGTCTTAGAGGAACTTGGTCTACGAGTCAAAGTATTAAGTGTCGACTGAGTTAGAGCCATAATAATAGGGAGTGGTTTTGAATGAGTCAGTAAATTGGATTTAATGGATAAGATAAAAGAGGTTTATAAAAATATCCTTAATAATAGGTAAGTTTGTTAAGAAAAGATTTTCTTAAATAAAATCTATTTAATTGTAAATATCTTGAGATAAATAAAATAAATCTTTTCAAACAAACTAATATTTAGGAAAGTTATTTTTATAAAACTAATTTTATCTTTTAAAATTAAAAACTGATTTGATCTTTTATAAAATCACGTAAACTGCTTTTTATCTTCTGGAAAATAAAAGGATATAATTTTGTCTTATTGATAAAGTAAAAGCGGTTGAGAAAAATAAGGGGCAAGTGCCTTTATATCTGCTAAACTTGCTGGTCAAGTTCACATGTTTTCCTAGTCTCCTAAACTTGGGGAACTGGTAAACTGTTCTGGAGGAACTTGCTGACTGAAATACAAAACACATGTTTTATTCAGTTAGTTTCACTTTTGTAGGTGCTTGGGCAGCAAGGCTAGCATGTTTTAAGGCATGCTATGCTAGTGGGAATAATGGGAAAGTCCTACATTCACTTGAACACTATAAATAGATGTCTTCCTCATTCATTACAACTTGTCAGACTTGTGTCATTCCATAGTGTGACTTGTGTTATTCCAAAGTATTATATTTTAAAAGTCACTTTACAATTAACGTATGATTTAGTAATCAACCTTAGGAGCACGACTTAATATAAATGGGGAGTCTAATGATATATTCTAAGTCCATTTAATGAGTCGGTTCCATAAGTTCCAAAGTTCCATTACTAGTTCCATTGGAGAAGTTTCTATATTTTCTATACTTTGTATTCATTGAGTCTGTATCTCTGAAAGAAGAGAAAGTAACTCTCGTAATGGGGAGTTGGTCAAGGGTTAGAGGGAACTCTTGATGGGTCTTTGAGTTAGTGTCTCATAGATGGGCTTTGAGTGTTGTATCTCAAAGGGAACTTTGAATTGAGTTTCAGAGAGGGGTTGTGAGTTAGGGAGAATTCATAAGCGAGGGATTTATGATGAAATCGTGCAATCAATAGTGGTTTGATTGCGGGGCCTTTCTAGTTCGTGGAGGAACTTGAGAACGGGGTTCTAATGATCGTGGAGGAATTCGAGGACAGGGATCTTTAATTGTATGTAGGTGTTGTATCCTAATATAATAAAGACGAAGTCCTGTGTTGCATCAGGCCACAGTTTTTCCTCTCTTGGCGTTTATTTTGAGAGTTTCTGTGTTTTAGAAATCTCTTGTTCTTTATGTTTTTATTCGAGTTTCTTTTATTCTGCAAAAAGGCACTCATGTTCTCTCACTACAATTCACCCCCCCTCTTGTAGTGTTCAGTCCATCTAACAAAGATGATACTGAGCATGATGATGAGGAGGAGGAAGAGTATGATGGAGAGGAGTGATGTTGTTTGCTCCTGTTTCCCCTCCCCTATTTTCTTTTGATTCTTAAAATAACTGATTCTGTTGGTCTTTAACTATTCTCCCTTATCCACGAACATTTCTTCTTTGTGGATTAGGGTCCTTTTTGTTGAACTTTGTTGGTCTGTATGAACTATAATTTTTTGCTATGTGATGACCTGTTTGACTAATTGTCTTCTTGCAGCATAACACTTGAATGGTGGTCGATGCCACTGTATGGATGAGCACATTTAACAATTTGTGCACATCACTTTACTTGAGAGATTTTTTTTAATGATGCCAAAAGGGGGAAATAGTGTCGAAGTTGAAGCCTAGAATCTGCTAGTTTATTTTAAGTTCTTACTTAGGAACCAGTTAGAATAGCTAACTTGTTCATTGAGTCAGTAAGTTTAGATTGAGTCATTAGCTAACTTGTTCATTGGGTCATTAAGTTTAGATTGAGTCATTTTCTTTTTCTTACTTAGGAACCAGTTAGAATAACTAACTTGTTTATTGAGTCATTAAGTTTAGATTGAGTCATTAGCTAACTTGCTCATTGAGTCATTAAGTTTAGATTGAGTCATTTTCTTTTTCTTACTTAGGAACCAGTTAGAATAGCTAACTTGTTCATTGAGTCCTTGAGTCTGCTGGCTGTACTCAATTTTATTTGAGTACCAAATTGAAGGCTTTCTGTTTTCTAACTTGCTTGGTTGTAGGAACTTCGATTTAGTTTGTCATCATCAAAAAGGGGAAATTTGTTGAGTCTCTTATGTTTTGAATGATGACAAACCATTACAGGAAACAAGACACTTAATTGTGAATATAGTTGGTTGTGGGAACTAGCTGATTTAAGACACTTGTTTCCCCAGACAAGTTAATACTTATTGTGTATGCATCGAAACTAACTTGTTTGTTACAGGGAACAGCTGAATACACACAAAGGTCATATACTGGTACAGAACCAGTAAAAGCTGTTTTCCTGACTGTTATTGCTGAAAAACAGTCATATATCTTTTGTTGCACTTTAACCATGTTACATGTGCAGTAATAGGATGATTCCAAGACTTGAAGCATGAAGCCTTTCGAAGACATTCAAAGAAAGAAGTGTGCTCAAAAATGAAGTATTTAAAAGAAGAATTCAAAGTCTTGAAAATTACATGAAGAATGAATGAAATACTCTTAATAGTTTAAATCTAAGAATTCATTTAATAAGCTCTGTCATGGTTTAAATGCTTATATGTGTTTGAGTTATGGTATGAATTCTGGTACAAGAATGGAACAGAATTCATAACATACTCAATTAGGGAACCAGGCTAGGGAACTAGTTGGGTCCCTGAGTGGAATTATGGCTCCGTTTTTAAAAAAGAGTTTTTCTAAAATATTTTGTAAAAGATATATTTTGAAAATAAAGTTTGCAGCAGGAAATATAGGTAAGAATATGATTTTTGCCTTAAAACCTAGGAGTATATATCTTGTTTGATTATTTCGTTAAAAGATTAAAATCGAACAAGATAAATACTTTCCATAAATCTCATCTTGCCTTGCTCGGCAAGTAGAGATTTAAGGAAACTAGGGTTTAGGTCAACAAACATATAAATACTCATCTATACTTCTAAATTCTCTACATCTCTCCACGGATCAAAAAGAGTTTAATATTTTGAGAGAAAAACACAAAGCACTAGAACTTTACTTTGAGTCATACACAAGAGCATTAGTCGAGCTTTATTATTTCTCTTATTTAGCTTGTTAAGAAGTAAATCAATAAGAGAGAAAAAAAGGTTATCTTTGTAAAGGCATTCAACAGAGGGGTTGAAGGCCTAGTGAGTGTTTGTGAGTTCAAACACAAATTGGACTTACGCGAGTGTGAGTCGCGTTCACATTCAGAGTTGAGTGTGGGGTGTGCTGGTTCCCAGTAGGGAAACAGCAGAGTGAGTGTGTTCTTTGTTTTTCGGAGTAGATTAATAAAAGAACATAGGGTAGGAGGACGTAGCCCAGAGTTGGGTGAACCTCGTTAAATCTTGTGTGTTCTTTATTGCTTTACTTATATTCCGCTGCTTACAGGAACCAACCCAACTGGTTCCTCATACTAAGTCAGAAAAGAAAGAAAAATTGTAATAGATAATTATACTCAATTCACCCCCCCCGTCTTGAGTATCACATAACCTTCAGAAGTACAGGTCCAAGTGATCGTATATACGATCTGATTGACCGTATATATGGTCAAATTGACTGTATATATGGATCACATAATCGTATATATGGTTGCTATTCCGTAAGTTTAATCCTAATTTTATCTTTCATTTTCCTAAAAAGCCTATAAATACATGCTCTCGGTGCTTTATCGAACATCAACGAATATCATCATATGAAGTGCAATTCAAATCTCACAAAAGTCTCTCTCACAAATCACTCACAATAAAACACATATCATTCACAACATCAAAGTTTCTCGAACCCGTCGTAACTTTCGGAGTAGTTTCTTTGCGAATCTAGGTACAAAATTCTAAGGCTATTCAATCTTACTTGCTCTCTTCTTTCATTATTAATTTTGATTAATATAATAATTTTCTTTGGAATTTCAACCATGTAAATTCATTTGCTTCGATCGTTTTTGCCTTATCGCAATTGTTTTAATRGTAATTGTCAATGTTAACGATCTCTTTTATGGTGATAAGCGATTTAATTGTAAGTAAAGCTATGATACACTAACCTTTCTTTTCTTTTGTGTTCATAGAGATACAACCTAAGTTTGTTTCATATATTATTTGAGTTTTCTATTGTTGCATATTGATCATCATCGCAAGACACTTTTTTATTGCATAAACAAGACCGAAATTTGTTGAATCGCATTAAATTCGGATTAACCATGGACAAATGGATTTTAAGCACCTTACTAATTTGATAAATTTGAAATGCTCACTACAATTAGGCTAGGTAGTGATATGTGCATGATAGAAACTCACTCTTTTAATATATTTCTAAGGCTAGAGCGCTTCCTACGGATAAAATTGCTAAGTTGTTACGTATTCAATGAATTTGATCAAATCGAAAAACAATGAGCTCGGGTAGAGGCCGCTACATGAGGGCGGATTGGGTCAAAGATTATTTCCGTACCATTTCCCCGAACACATGAACTGGTTACTTGATCAATCATTAGGACCATTGACATGGCTCCAATGTTTCGGGCCGTCCATGATTAACCTTTATTAGCATGGTGGAGATTCCCCACTCGATGACACTATCCCAACGCGCTTACGTGCGAGTTCCATGGCTTAAGCCCACTAATGAAATCGACGTAGGACGTATACCCGACGAGGGCACACGCCTATTGGTCTAAACGTTCTTACCTTTCTTTAGTTGGTATATTTCGGCTTGAAGATCGCAGATMTTAGCTTCATATTCCCACTGTAAAGATTTAATATCAACACCCTGATTATCTTAAGCGGCTTCAGTGTTGATATTTTTCTTTAATTTGAATATTTCAACTTGTAAATCACAAATCTTACCCTCATATTCCAAACATAAGTCATCAACATTTACACTAAGACTACAGGTGCTAGCAAAAGAAGCTTTCAGATTAAAAAAAATCTTTGAACAATTCTTCCACGTCATCAATCATATAATTATGAACAAAAAATAAACCATAATGTTCTAAAGTAAAACTTTTCTTTTTGAGCAAGTCGAAATTATTCCTTCAATTTAGCCTTGTTAAGTTTACCAAAACCTCTGACTAAGGTCTTAGCAACTCATGTTCTATGTTCTTCTGATCTAGACTTATTTCAATTAACCAATGAAATTTTTTGTTTCAGTTCTGTACAAATAAGTTCAAGTTCAGCAGAATGACATTCACATAYTTCTAAATTTCGTGTTGCTTCCCTTAACTTCTTCTTGTTAGCCCAATAAGCAACATTTTGTTCTATAGATGAATCAATAAAACCTAATAACTCATCTCTATCACAATACCACATTTCTTCTTTCATATCAGAGATAGTTACATGTTATTCATCAGAAGAGATGCTTCTTGCCATGAGACACATGTGTCCCTTCTTTGCGGTAAGCTTAGCAGACAAAAAAGGACAAGATCTACAAAAGTTGGAGGGACGCCGATACATCTGGGCCCCACTTCCTGCTAGCAATAGCGAACCTATCTGCAAAGATGTGAGCAAGCTGCACGAGCTCCCATGTCTGGGCCTGAGTGAGAACGTCTCGGATCCGCTTCAGAAGCGCAACAGCACCCTGTCTAATTCCCCAAAAAGAAAGAAAAGAAGGATCCATATCAATTCGTCTACCAACGCGCCAAATACTTCCCGCCGCTAGAGCTTACGCACCATACGCCGAGAACGAAGCAGACAACCAGGATTCTCAAAGAAAAGAACCGTCAGATCAAACACACACATCCAACCATCGCCAGAGTAGAGCAAAACATCTGCCGTCGAAGAGGCCCCGTCTTATCCCATCCAGTCAAGCCCAACATTTACCTCCATTACGAGCATAATCCACAGAAACGAAAACACGAGTCAAGGAAGGAGTATCTTCGGAACAACATTTGTACAGGTCTTGGTGCCTTCAATCCCCCGAGCAGAAAGCGATAGATCCCCAAAAAATCACTCCATCAAAACCCACGACAAAGCAGAACAAGGAGCCGGTGGGAATAAGAACACCCAACCGAAAGAAGAACAGAACATAAGTTTACCGTCATAGTGACCCAAAATATCTGGACACCCTAGCCAAGCAGAAGCATATCCCCTTGTTGTGATTCCACAAAGGCAATTACGGGTGACAAGGTAGGTGGTGACAGATGCTAGTACCTTCGTGAAATACAAATCTGCCATTTCTCATGAGCTTGCGGACAGCGACTCTCAACTAGGGTTACGCATTAGGTCAGTCTCACGGCTCCTATTAAAAAGACCAAACGTCACCATCACAAGGTCCACGGAACCAAAATACAACAACCCAGAATGCTGAAGAAGTTTACGCTGTAATTCTAACAGAACGACTGCTCAACCGCGTTCCTGCGATCGGAAAGGACATAGTGTCGAACATCACCCGCTGACATAAACACCCAAACCACCTAAGCAAAGTAAGGTGACAAGCGCCATTGCCAATCACCAAAACAGGGCTCGGAGCTTGACAGTTGTTTCCAAGGAAGCTCGGCAAAAGCCACATCAAAGGAGGAGCTAGCGCGTCGAAAGATTGAGGGCAAGTAGCATAGCAAGTTAGAGTTGAACCCGATAACACGGGAAGTAACAACTTCACATTAGAGGTCATCAAGTTGGAGCAACACGATCCATAACGCTCAATGTCTTCTGACTCTTGTTGGACAAAGGTCACTTGACAAAAGAGAGAATCATGCACTAACAGGCACCCAACAACCGACACTTCAAGGGAAGGCGACGATATCGGGAGGAAAGACCCATCAGACGACTCCGTGTTCTCGCTAGGCCAAAAGGACTCCCGTTTTCCTGACGTTAACATGAAGGCAAGACTCGGTCCTCTGCCGAAATTCATCTGCAGAAAACTGCCACCACCAAGGTATCACTATGTAGACCATATCCAATAAAGCTGCAAGCTCAAGCGAGAGTCCCGATAGACGGCACACAACGATGATGAACCAATGCGAAGAAGAGGACCAAGAGGATCACTCCTCTGCAGACCCCTTTAGGAACAAAAAAAAAAACAAAGTATGTCGCCTATAAGCTACTAATGTATGCTGGGAAGATAAAGAAACTAACCAGCGAAAAGAGCAGACAAATAGCCACGAACTCACGATTAACAGCAGAACGATCGACCAATTGAAAGGATATCTCAAATACGCCAACCAATAGCAGGCCAAGCCTCAGTCCCACGCAGCTACCAATCGTTAAGATGAAGGATAGCTGCCACCCCCGGAACACCAACACCACATGAAAGACACTGAATAGCGAACCCATATTATTATCATTCATATTATTATTATTATTATTACTTCATCTCATCTCATTATTATTGATTAGTTATTATTTTATTCTATTTAATTATTTATTAGCTATATATATTAATATTATATTTTATTATTATTTATTATATTATTAATCCATTATAATTACTTATTATTATATTTATATTATTATTATTATTTATGTAATATTATATATATTATATTATATTATTATTATATTATTATTTTTAGCTTGGTTTAAGGTTATTGTTATGCTAGGTATATGGATAGGTTTAAGGCGAATGTATTTAAGGTTTATTTAAGCAATCTCAGCCTTTTAAGAAATTCCGGACCAATTGAACGATCATATACGTAAATCATAGGACCCTATTTGGGGAGAAGCATTTTTTACGTGTCTGAGACTATATGCATCATGTATTAGTATAGAGTCAGCAATCGTTAGGATAAAAAGTATTAGTCATTATTTTCCATATCTTACTAGATAAAGATTAGATTCTGTTATTCTATCTTCTGTGCCGTAATAAGGGATAGTAGCACTCGTATAGAGCAGAATATCTCAGTTTTCCATATTTTTGGTATTTCTCTAATATGGAAACCAGTAGAGGAGAGTTAGTTAGCTATTAGTCTGCGTTCCAAGGTCTAGTAGGGTGGGATTGTCACAATGCAAGATTGAGTTTCTTTTGTGGAACATAGAAGAGGAGCAATCATTTTGAGGCTCTCAAGATATCTTTTCTCGCTACTTTTGTGAAGTCTACGCATCAAATTATAGTGTACTCATATGAATTTCGTTATTATTAATATGCAAAGCATAGATCTATTTTAATGATTATGGAAGCGTTCCGTGGACAAGTCGAAAGCTATATCCATTCAGTATCTATATGGTTCGTTACACCTGACACATACCTAAATTGTTGAAATACAATAGTAGTTTATAGTTCTTACAAGAAATATAGTCACAAGAATATAACTTAAACCAATACCCTTGAACAACCCCAGGTCGGCAATATTGGTTGAATCCAAGGTTGAACACGGCAACTCTCATGTCAAGCTTGGATGCCAAATCCAAGACGAAAGTAAGACTGAGAAACCACAAATATTAGCAATAAGAAACTGTGAATGAAAAGATTATAATTTGGCATCATTAATTTATAAGTTGACACCCTCGAGCCTTCTAATAGAAAGTAAACTTCTCATCGAAAAGAACATTGTAGAAAGCATGAAACACAAAAAATCAAGTGCACATCGAAAAAGCATGAAGAAACAAAAATCAAACATAATAGAGTTTAAAGGAATTGTTTCTCAGATGTAAACCAAGATTACAATCAAACAAAGTGCAAGAGACCCAGAACACGAGGATCTAATCGATCACAAACTAAATAAAATATTGAATTAATAAAGGGACCCACAAAAGGAAACTAAAAATATCGAATTATGTCAAAAGCACGAAGAAAGCGTAAATCTGAACTGAAAAAACTAGAAATGGAATTACGTCGATAAATACAATAAAGCAATAAATTGCAATGAAATATTAGTCTTGAGAGATCAAGAGCCAATCAATGTCAAGAACACTTAACAGTTCTTCTTCTGCTAGCAAACAAACAATATGAAAGAATTCCAAATGAAATCTTTAGAAGAACAACAACTAGTAAATTCTAAAAAGTTAATTCTAATTCGTATTTCATACTAATTGATTAACAACTAATTTTAAATTCACTACGTTCATCCATTGTTAGTTCCTGAAACTATATATAGCACAACTCGAAATCTACAAAGACTTTAATAATACAGAGGGGGAAGCATTACTATCCACATGGTGCCAAAACTTCCTCTAAAGTTAACTGTCAACGCCGCTCAAGTGAACGCATAAAACGTCAACAAATTTGAGCGGCACGTAAGAGACGGGCAGATGGGCAGAAGGAGACGCAAATGGTGTGATCAAAATTCTACTGAAAGTATAAAGGGCCGGGACGGGGTCAGGGGCATGATTACGTGCTAACGCCTTATAGCTTCTGGAAATGGTAGGAAGGAGCCTGCAAGCGCAGCCAGGTGCGCGCGGTCGTATGCAAGGGCGCGAGTGAGGAACGGGCTGGAACTCCAGTTGTGACGCATAGCTCATATTTCTGCTATATGGAATGACTGAGTATTCTACAGCGCAACCCAAATGTGTGCGCCCTATCGGCGCAGAGGTATGCGGCGGCTGAGACTGGGGATATGCAGCGGCGTCGATGTAGTTGATTTGGACTGCCTACAATGCCTAACTTCAAATGGCCATAACTTCTCGCTCGATGATTGGATTGCAGTCTTATAATTATACCGGTTGAAAAGCTCTGGAAGTTACTTCAATGCATAATCAACCCTGCAAATTCATCATGTCAGAAAGATATGGCTTCGCGGAATTGTTAGAGATAAATGTCAAACGCTTGTAAGGCTCAAGTTTCCAAATTACAACCACGCCAACAAGTACAAGCAAAAAAACAAGCTGCACACACGTTAGCATTAAAACACTCCAACATTCTGCAATTGAGGTATAAGATAGAAGAGAAGGAAACAGTGAAAACTTATAAAAACCACGAAAAGCCACAAAATCTAACACAACTATAACAAAGTGAAACTAACTTAAAGTTCTAGTTGAAAATGTTATCGAAACACACAGTTGGCGAAAATAAGGAAGAAATAAGTGCCTAATAGTGACCATTTTCTACACTTATCAGTGAAGCTGGGCATGTGATCAAGACTCCCCAGCATGGAAGAATGACAAAGGATGACAGGAGAGAAGAAGATAACAAAGAGGTTCATACTTGCTGCCTGAGATTATGAATCAGTGGTGAGACCGAGGAGGACAGGACCTAGTGTGTGTGGAAAAAAATGTGGGAGCTAGACCCAAAGGCAGACCAGTTCAG
>SNQN01005785.1:0-13596 GCA_008642245.1 Bassia scoparia
ATTACAACTTCTTAGAATTCCAACATTCTCCCACTAATGACATTAATAAGAACACATGAAACTTTTGGGCATAAGAGGAGATTAGCACTTAACATTTGATATTACATAAGAAATTTGAAATTAAATGCTTGGTGAAATGAGGCAATTGACGACAAGCCCAAGGGTGGACTAACTTGAAACCATTAAACTCTTGATCATGGAGTCGATGTACCTTGAAACTCTAGATTAGGCTAAGACCCCAACAATGCATAACTTTTTTTAACGATTATATGAACTCCGYGATACTATTGTGCATTTTATAGCTTAGAACATACCTTAATTTAGTGGAAGCTCTAGAAAAATCGCCCAAGTTTTTCATACAGAAGATGGTTATTCTTCACAACCACATAGGTGAATCTCAAGTGCATCTCAAATAATAGCACTTACTCATAGGAGTTATTAACAAGACATTCATCAAAGTGAACTTAGTTTTCAAATGCTACAAATAATAGTAACCAACCAACTACAAGACCATGGATACATTAAGAGCAATAAAAAGCTTATCCTCGTCACAAAAACGGTGAATGTCAAATTTTAGTGCGTGCACTTTAAAATTTGGATTCATTAAGAGCTCAAAAAACTCAACCATCATACAATGGTGGATCCCTTAAGTGCATTTCAAGTAGCACCTACCAAAAGTGTGTTAGATCCATTAAGAATTCGAAAACTCAACCTCATTCAAGCATTATAATGGTATGCCATAGGGGTAGGAAATGTGTAATGCTTATCACATCAACATGTGGGCTTAAAACTYATTTCCCTCGACATTTCAATAATGATCAAGGATCTTAAAAGGTCTCAACCTTCTTCCATTGCGCATACCAGCATCTTYGCCATCAAATTTCCCTATTAGAAAAATAAGATCACAAACAAAGATATTAGAATATTCATATACTCTTCACAAAGCACAAATGATAAATAAAGACTTAGTCATATTATCTTGTTCTACCCATTTAASAGCAAATAAATCATAGGACAAAATAAGCCATGCAAGATTATAGAACATTAAAACATTATCTAAAATAAGATCCTTGAAAAATAACATAGTTCTAATGAGAATTATTTCATCACCATCAAATAAAAAGTATATTTTTTAGCTCCTAATTGAAGCTTTTTGCTCTTATTACAAGCTAAGCTGTACTTGTGAGTCATTTTACTCGTCGCTTCTCTTTGCTGAATAGGTAGGTCACAGTGAACGAAAATCAACAGATGATGGAGTTTGTTGTGGAGTTGCTATAGAGGGTTCTTGATCTGTTGGGCCAATGAATATGGCAAAATTCGAGTATCACGTTTTTATTATCAATGGTATTAGGATAGTTTTTGTTACTTGTGAAAATGAGTGCTGTAGATTAGGATAGGATGTTTGTGGCATATGTAAGTCAGTATTTCACGAGTGTGTAGGGCAAATTGAATAGTTAACAGGGTAAATTTATTGAGTACAGTACACTATATGATTTTAGACTTCTGATTTTCAATTAGAAGTGGTACGGAATACAGGCCCTATGAGTAACATATTTAGAGTTGAAATTCCTCCTTTTGATAGTACGATATAATTTTAATGTCATTGTTATTATGCTGTGCTTTGCATATGATTAATGAATTATAACACTGTTATAATAGGCTCTTTTGATGATTTCATTATATAGTAGGATTTAATGGAAGTTAATAAGAAATTGAGAGATCTAACCGAGATCATACTGAGGAGGACCTTTCGCGTTCGGTAACAAATCACTACTTTTATCGAAGAAAGACTTCTACAGTGATTTCATGATCGTTACAGTTGGGCAATCAAATCATAACGGTTCCTTGGTGCATTAGGGACAAATAGACATGTTATTTGATTCATGAAGACGCATAGGTCGCCAACGTGAAACTTACTTTAGCGCTCATTGGAGTTATCTTTGAGTGCAGATCCTGATAGTGGAGGAAATTAGACTAACTTTTTAAGGGGTACTTAAGTTTGCAATTTTATAACGTGAGACATAAATGTGCCACGTGAATGTGCAACGTGGTATAAAAGTGAATGATCATCGCGTTGTTTGCAGAATTACTGGCATTTATCTCAAAAAGTTCCTTCTGAAATTATCAAACACCTCTGTACATTTGAATTATGGAAATAAGGCTATGGAAACTTCGATAGTGGCGTTTGGATCACCTACACTCATCAACTCACTACAATTTCACGATATTTATGCCACTAAATATTTTCCCCATAAATATAAGTCCAACCTAGAAATATGCAATGAAAGGTGAGTAATAATTAAACGTTAGATATAAAGATTTTTATAATAGAATTGAAGTAATTAATTGAATACACCGCCTATACCTTAAAAGAGGGAACTATGATTCTGAAGTTTCTCGTGAGGTAAATCGATTTATGATCGAGTGGAGTGATTTCGTTGAGGCTTGAGTCTAACGGAAGGTTAACGTCATGTGCGTCAGACTATGCTTAAGGAAGTACCCTGTTAGAAATTTTAACACTCTCTATACTCACAGTCAGGAGTAATTAGCTTTATGGCTTGTCCAGTATTTTTTTGTGTTCCTGTATAAAGTAAATCACCTGTTACACATATGGGGAGATTCATCTCGCGAAAGTTTTTCTAAACTAAGGAGAAGACGATATGATTAGATATTTTCATGTGTTTTGAGTAGAGTAAGTGTCTTTAAGTATTGTTTTTGTGGAAATATAGCTCGTGAGAAGTCGATAGGTGGAATCTTAGTTTGTTAGGATTTTAAGTAGATTTGAAAAGGTTTAATGTACTCGGTTGTTTGATTAGGGGATGAACTCAATTGTAGATTCATGATATCTAAATGAATTTTGGTTCAGAAATGCACACATCTAGTGATTGTAGGTTTAAGTTTGTTTAGGAGATCCGTGGCCTATTATCTTCGATTTGTTGGAAATAGTTTTCTTAGATTTGTGTTTATAGGGTTAGTTTATATTATGAGTTGTTGCATATATACGTCTGTTGTGAAGGTTCGACTTAATGTTTATAGTAGTGGTCATATAAGCGGTTTGTATTTAAATTAGATATTGTTGGATATTTTTGGACATAATGAGTTAGGATTATTTCTGGATAAGATTTATATCTTTCCTTAAATATCTTAGTTAGTTTTAGATACTATTTTGTGTTATAATAGGTCGAATTATTTCATAAAATTCAGTTTAATTCTTGTCAAAAATTCCTCTTTGTTAATTCAGAGAAAACTTGTGGTTTTATGATTGGTCCGAAAATTCACTTGATTAGCTACAATTCGGTTGCTTTCTTTAGAGCTGGTTCCACTTCGTGAGTTAAGATCTTTCGGAAACCTTTAGAGATTCGAAGTTATTTTCAGTTTTATAACATACAAACACTCGTTCTTTTTATTCACTCGTTTTCTGGATTTGTGAGGATTATTTCCTTATTAATCCACATAAATTATCGACTCCATTTTTATCACTATTCAGTGAGATTGAATGTTAGTGCGTGAATGAAAAAAATGGATTGCCAAAATCAAACTCTCCTCAATATGCTAACTTAACATAAGGTTATCAATGTATTACACAATACATATAGAAAGAAAATTTAGACTAATACATTTGACGCTTCAACATAGAACACACTTCAACCACAAAACAAATTACAATGTCATATTTTTACCACCGTACATCAACGACGTTTTGTAGTAAACTTCAACAAGGTATTGATATAGACAAAATAAAGCTGCATGCATTGCATACACAAAAGACTAGTTTGTATTGATGTATGTCTTGGACACTAGTTGTGTAGGTTAAACATTGAATAAACTGTTCAATTGAGTGTAGTGTATATAGTAGTTGAACTTATTTTTGCTAATATCACTTATGTGTTTGAATTAAAACAACTGATTTCAATTTCAGTATTTTATATTTTAATTGATTATAGTTTCGGTTAACATTTTATAATTATTATAATTATCGATTAGTTACGATCAATTACCGACATTGACTACATGACTCATCACCTAAGATATTCAGGACATAGGGTTTTCGATTGAGAATCATTCACCTGCACCTCGAAACTCTTATTCTTCATATAATTGTCGCATAACACTCGTTCAAGAAAATTGATCGAGGAATGAAGAATCCAAGAGGAGGGACGATGGTTTACATCGTCATCAAAGCAATCGAATGCGAGGGATTCACACCACATAAGTTTTCCCCAACGACGTCAAATGAGAAGAATTAGTAGATTAGGTGGATTATTCGAGGGAAAAAGAGTAGCATATTGTTTTTTTTAGCCATAGAAATTTCAGCCCAAAAAAATCGAGGTGAAAAACCAAAATTTTAGGTCAAAATCCCATGGGAGACAAGGATTCTCTTTCTCGAAAGTTTTAGGGGACAGGATTCTCTCTCTAACCTAAAAGTCTTTTGACCTTGGGAGTCGAGTCACTTTAGTGGAGGGGGTCACAAGCCTCGTCTTTCATTTTGGTTGACTAATGCTAAACGCATCCACATCATCATTCTTCTATTTTCCTTTGAGTCCCTTTTCTTAGGGACTATGAGATGTCATTGAACATGGCTCGACTTGAATCGGGAGGGTCATCTCGGAGACAAGAAAAGAGAGGATTGACTTGATTTAGCAAGCTTATGCTTTGGACTTGATTTGTGACACTATTTTGATTCTTGCTAAACTCCAAGTTGAAGATATCTTTTTTCTCATTAGCGCCGTCATCTATTAAGTCCCAATTTCTAGTCTATCTCAAGAGACTTTGTTCTCCTTTGTATTTGTTGTTTCTTCACCTTTTCTTTCACTTTTGTTTTTCAAAAACTTTGCCTTGGGTTTGTTATTTATGGAGTTATGAGTCTTCTTTAGAAACCTTAATGAGACAAACTCGTCTCCAGGGCTTTGTGGTTTAAAAGGGCTTGTCTCTTCAGCTAAAAGTGATTGTGATTCTACGAAGTGAGTTAGTATATAGTTTGTTTCCTTTCTCGTTTGCCTTTTGGTGTTTTCTTGCTCGAGGACGCACAAAGGTTCTAGTTGGGGGAGTTTGACGAGTGTAAAAAGTGCCACTCTTAGGGAAACTACAACTTTCAATATTGGCCTTTTATGTGCTATCGGTTTGGTTTTTCTTACTTTTAGCTAGTTTTGCGTCTTTAGTTTCTTTTGTGTCTTAGTTGTTTTTAAGTCATTTTGTTCCCTTTTCCTTTATTGCTTCTTTTCTTCGTTAAAGTCCTTAGAGTGCTTCCTAGTGCTTACAAACATTAGTCTTAGTTATTATAGTTGCAATGCTTTTGGTTTACAAGTCGTGGCTTGATTCTTGAGCTTTTATGTGTAAATAACTTATTTAGCCATATCTTGTTTGCGTACTCATAATTTGCTGCTGAAACTTGTTGCAATGGAAATTGGATCGGGAGCTCCAACTATATATCATAAGCACTCTGCACATTTCGAAGCGCCATTCTAGCCCTACTTCTAGCCTGCTCTAAGTATCTTGCAAATGTCTTAGAATGTCGATTGGCCAGAGCGCCCGCTTGGCCTGGCCGTACTTGTATTCATTGACTCTCTGACATGACCAAGTGGCATTTGTGTAAATTCTGATATTTTTAGTATTTTAGTATGGATATTTTGTAAAAATTTCAATGTTGTTTAAGAGGTATAAATAAGGAGTTTATGAAGAAATAACAACTAAGTTTCATTTTGTATTTTTCATTTTGTTTTCATTTTAATAAATTTGAAATTAATTAGTAATTCTTAATGGTTTTTAGCAATTCTTATACGTAATCGATCTCCTCGACACGTAGAGTAAGAATCCAAGCTTTGATTTTATCATGCATGTTTTGATTAGATTTTGTAAATTAAGTTGTCTAGCAATTTTTGTGGTCTTTTTTGTTTGTTTTGAATTTCATTTCAAACTAGTTATACATTGGTTTCCTTTATATTCTTGTGATTGTTGATTTATATTGAGTGATTATTGAATTTTGATTTTAGATAATCTCTCTTTCATTGAGACTTGATTTTAGTGTGTTCATCTTAATGGCTTTTACTTGTTGATATTCACTTTTTTCTTATTCTTAAGTTGTTTTTTTATGCTAGAATCCATTACTTATCAGTAGTTTTCTTGTCTAGGGGAGCTAGTGAACCTAAATTAGATTGCTATGGCTTGCATCTTTTTGTACTCGAGCCATAATTAGATATTTTCTCAGGAATAGAAGACGATATTCCATGAGTTTAGCTCTGAAGCTTTAGCGTAGTGTGTTTTAGTGTATATTAAGGCATCGATTTTCTAATTTTAGGTCTATTGAGAGATATGATAGCACAGCTTCTTTGAAAGTTATGAATTTGTTTTGTGCTAGTTGTTTGAAGGGTTTTTCTATGTACATTTTCACACCGAAGGGATTCTGCGTGAGATTGTGAGTATTATTTGTGGAAATTTATGCTAGACGTAAATTAATTGGATATACGCTATATGATAAGTGGCTTAAGAAGAACTTGAGATTGTTAAGGAGAAGTGCGAAGGTTTCAGGTAGTTTGAGGCTCCTAGGCTGTAACTCGTTTGCGCATCGTTTTGATCACCTCTTTGTGAGTCGTTCGCCTATTTGTAACTTTGTACTTTGAGTTTTCCACACTCATTAGGTGAAACACAGGGAACACAGATAAGTATTATCTTGACTGAGCCATAAACAGCTCATTAATTTGGTGGTGTTATACATGGGAAGTAAGCCTGTATCTTTCATGGGCATTATTTTCGTTTCATACCTAAATGTACTCTATGACATTTATAAATGCCAACTATAAAAAACTCCTTGTTTTCTAATCTAGTTTTATCACGTAATTACGAATACACACAACTATTTTAAGCTGCTTGTTATTCACTCAAAGCTCAAATCTACTAAGTCATCAAATGGTATTCAAGTTGAGACTTCAAATACTAGACAAGAAAAGATATGATGGCGCTCGCTATACTATTTAGAGTCTCTACCCCTGTGTAGTCTCTGGGATAGTTGGTAAGTTAGATCATTGTTATAATCTATTTGTGTCGCCAGTTTAATAAGAGGTTATTTCCAATTATGATACAAACGTAAGATTTGAGCTATTGGGCTATAAAAGTGTGGAGATAAAGTTGCTTTGGTGCTTTTGCCACTATACGAACACAATGATTGATAATTTCAATTTTTGGGACATTCAGAATGTTTTTGGTATAGTGGTGTGGCGGGACAATCTGACAAATCTACATTTAATTGCTTTAAAACTGGCATGGAAATAAGACGTATTTCGGTGTCGGAAGTCTCTCTTAATCGAGATTATGTTCTCTTAAGTCACAGTACCACATATAGATCTAATGCCATTTGAAAAAACTATCTATATTATTACAGAAAACTTATAATTTATCATGAGTTAACATTTTTATAACTTTATTCTGAAAGATTTGAAGATTGCAAGAAGACGACTATCCGTCGTCACGAATAAATATTCTTTACAGAAATATTGTAATGACATCTGGAACCCTTTGTCTCATTATCTCTGATCTATATCACCTTTACATATCCCCGTGATCTCGCTATTTGATAGTTGACTCTATGGTTCTGGGTCTACTAATATTACTTCCGCTATTTTCTCGGCGAGAGAGACTACTGTTCCTGATCTTATCATCCGACAATTATTTGCAAAATGTCGTCGATATTTAGTGAATCACAAGTACTAGATTCGATCAAGTAATTATAGTGTATATATATTATCCTCTATATGCCTCGTTTAATTTTGTCTTCGTTATGCTAACTCAAAATGCATCATAGAATAAGATTATTTATCCATGTTCTATTCTCGGGTGAGGCTTATGACTTGCATTGTATAGACATGATAAAAAATTGGATCTATTTTCATTTTTAATGTTTAATTTGTCTGAGAATTACTTAGTTTCTTTTATTGCATTCTTCAATGGAATTGTTTTCATGTAAAATCATCTAATATGGTTCGTGAAATCTGCAGTTAGCAATTAATTTGTTGTAGTTCTAGTTTGCGATACAATTACGTTTAAATTATACTGAGTAAGAATATTTGTTAGGCATATTTGGGGATGTAAAAGTATACTGATTATATAAGCGTCATGTCAAAAGGTAAATTATTTTTACAAATTTTTTTGCTATGTGAGTATATGGGGTTTGTAATATAAAAATGTAGGATATATTTTCTTAGGTTCGAATAGGATGTCAAGATTTGCTGACATGCGTATCTGAGTGGGACTTATTGTGATTAGTAAATACTTTTTGTTCTAATCTGTTTGAGTTGTTATGTAGGGAGTAACTAAGTACATAAGTAACATAGTAGTATTGTGGATAATAGCAGGTATTCGGTCTAAGATCGGGCTTGTGGCAATCGATTATGTAGTAAATGTGATTGGGGCAATAGAATGTTTGTCGATTTGAATATGATGCTCTGCTTTAAGTATGAACAGTCTATTAGTGATGCTTGCCTATTAAATCGTTGTTTGTTCCGGGGTAATATTTGTTTATAGGGTTTGATATAATTGTTTGAGTGTGTGAGCGTTGTAAAGTGTTACTATGTTAAATGGGATTAGTAGACAATATTAAGTGTTTTTTGTGTTGATGGATAATATCAACCGTGTTTGTGCACTATGCAATTGGTTCGTTACAGCCATTTTTAGAAATGTAATCTCCATAATTCGTGAATTTGTAGATTAAAATAGATTGCGTTCTTGTAGCTTTTTGCACACTACTTAATTTGCGAAATTAGAGATTGAATTCCTAGTTCATCTGAGAAACAAAATAACGATCAAACCCGGTGATGTTGTTGCATTATAATGTTATGAGAGATCTAATAACAACAATGTGACTCTTAAAGTGTTATATCTAAGTCATAATTTACTTACAAGCACCTCCGACTCTTGACTAAGCCGTTGAGAGTCTCACGAATTTTTTTAAATATGGAAGTGCCGCAAAAACGTTCGTATTAGTGATTTATTGTTAATTGTTAGAATTATTTTCTATGTTAGCGCTTTTTTCTTTATTTTAAGGGCTTGAAGTCTATATATTAGTAAATTATTTTCTATAGTACTTTAGATCAGTAGAAATTCTCTATCGCTATATGTATTTCCTTTATGTTGTATCATTATGTCATAGATCAGGATAATTTTTTACTAGAGATGTTCTTGGTTATACGACAGATATTTTGTAGATCATTACTACTTTATTCTTTACTGGAATTTGGGTTGTTCTTTGATATTTTATGATATCTTCCATTATCCTAAAGTTGTTATTAGATAATATAATTATCATGTTTGGATTAAAATAGCTCAGAAATTCAAGTTAGATGCAGAAGGACAATATCGAATATACTGTATACATCCGAGATTGTAGATATTTGGTGAATGATCGCGAATATATCTGGGAGACAAGCAGCATTAGTCCTGTAGCGGAAACGTACATATCACTTAACTCAGACGATAAGGTATACAGGATCATATCAAAATCCTCTCAGGAGATTAATTGAATTAATCACTGCATGCAAAGACTCGAGTATTCGAGCGTCAACTTCCTCCTTAAACGAAGATAGATATTATAGTTCAGATTAGACAACTTAATTTGCCCCATAGACCTCTTAACAACATAAAATAGTGAACATATTCTAATAACAAAATACATTCTTTAGCATCACATTCATAAAATAAAAATTTAAAAAAAACGATCATATATTGTGATTAGAAGTGATAAATTAATCGTTTTTAATTGATGGGTGCTCTCAAACGCATGCACAATGTGAATTTAGGTGGTATTAATGTTTTGTAATTTCATTGACATGCATGTATCATCGTAAAGCATAATATTTTGTATATGCATACATTTTGTTTGACTAAGATTAGTAATTTGCAAATTAGAATAACACTATGAGATATACTATCGATTACAGCACAATCCCATCTCTTATCGTTCCTCATGCTCTGGATTGTATGAGTGAATTAGTACCTTTGTTCTATAATCACCCACCATACTAATTATAGCGAGATTGAAGAAAACGAATTCATCAAGAATCTATATTAGGACACCATATTATACTATTGGATTGGGCTGTAACAGTACACACGTTATCCCTGGTAACGTAATATTACGTGTGCGCATACGTTGTTTTTGTCGTATTCTATAATATACATAAATTAATATACTATTATAACTATATACATGGATTATTAAATACTAATTTTTTGCACTCTGGTTGCTTTAATTTTCGCACTTTCATCAATGTAAATATGTAATATCCAAAAATGTAAGATCATCATACCTAAGTGATTATTCATATAGCTCTTACTAGTTCCTTCTCATTCAATTTATTAGATCCACAATACAAATCCAAACTGATTCAAATCAAAAGTCCCTTAATTTTAAACATTAACGAGAACTATTCGGTGTATGTATATTTGTCCGTATTTTTATGTTCATAATTCCTGTGGGACTAAATTATTCAAATATCTAACTCTTCTTCTTGCATTGTTTTATTTATTTTTATAATACATTTAATTTTTCTTTGCTTATGGTTCTCCACTTATGTAAATTCATTCGTTTCAATTCTGCTTTTGAACCATCTGCAAATTCGTTTTGTATGTAAACTGTCAATGCTCTACGATTTTCTTAGTTGGATAAACGTCCTTGAAGCAATTGATATAATTTGTTTTCTTTTGTGTTGATAGCTGATAAAATGTAAGTTGATTTGTATATATTAGTTTTTACATTTCTATACTATATTTTTCATAGATCTTATGTGCTGATGATCTTTTCGATTTGTGCATTAATCACATTAGAATTCATTTAATTATGGACAAATGGAATTTTAAGGCATCGAATTAATTTGAATTAATTTGCGAGTAAGTATGTGTCAAATTCATTAGCTAGGTAGATAGATTATGCTTAAATAGAAATCAATTCTGTATGTTTTAAGTGCGCTTTTTAAAAGATTAAAGGTTAGGACTCATTTGAATTCAAGTGATTATTGATTTATGGACTACATTCAGCGAGACCATCCTGAGCAGAGGCAGCTAATGCGAGCGGGAGTGTAAAGAGCTTTTGTCCGTAACATTACCGCGACCACATCTTTGGATAACCAACCAAACTCAATGGGGCATTAATTCTTGGTCACTGTCGTGATAGAGTGTTTATCGGTGTCATCCGTAGATTTTATCTTAGAAGGTACCGTGGTGGCAACTCTCCTAGATCATCGTACCATACAGTAACTCTCCATACGTCACTCTACGTGCGGTTGATCGTTTCAACATTTCAATGTTCGTATGGCAACTCATAGCGGTCCTGGGAAGTAGGGCAATAGCATATATTGTAGCCATTTCGACGTTCTCACAATTTTCCTCTTTTCGCGAATGACGTGCTTGATCTTTTCATCCTAGAGTTTGGTTTTCCCTGTAGTTCTATAACCTTTTCTTATATTATCTTATAGTAGTGAGTAAATTATATTTATTTGCTATTGTTGCAGGTGATATATGATATGATAAAATAGCAAATCTTTTTGTTATTTTTTTTGTAAATAAACTCTATTTGTGTGCACTTCTAACATAGGATGCTTTGTCAAATAGATTTTTTTTGAGATTATAACAATACATATGCTAGGAGAAGAACAATTATGCGTAGCATTTTACTTATAAGGTGCAACGCAAATAGCATAGTCTACATAAATTGCGTCACACTTATTAAGTGAAAGATGGCGACGGCAATAGCAAAGGACATGGCCACACCACTTGCTTCACTTGACTGCGAACGAATCAAATGGAGGTTAGACTCTATTTTGCTCGAGAGTTTAGGTCGCCTACCTACAGTGCGAGACATAGGGTCTTAGCTGTTGCGACGTACAAGATCGATTTGTTTTTGTAGCTATTGTCTACTTTTATTAGGATCGATCCCTTTATCTTAAGTACTTATTCTATGTTGCTAGTTATGGATTAAAATTTTAATGTATACTAATTTTGTTGTAGACTAGAGGTTAGATAATTTATCACGCATTCCCTAGAAAGGTGTGAATCTAATAATATGATAGGCATTTAAGAGATTATTCTTTTATATGTATTATAATTATTAAATTACATTATTATTATTATTATTATTTATTATTAACGTGTATTGGGAGTCATTATATATTATTACTATTTCTTATTAAATAATAATTATAGAATGATATGAACTGAATCCAAATTAAATCTGTTAGTTCATACATTTATCCCAATATTTAATATTTCTGATTAATCATATAATTAATATATAATCCTAAGTTATAATATTAATTAAAGTTTGATAATATTAATTTAAAGTTAATTCCTAAATTAAATAGTTAAAATCTTAAATATTATTCAATAATTCCAGATTAATAGTCAATTTACCATAAGAAAATATGTAAATTCAATATAATATAGTATGAACTATTATAAGTAAATGAGAAGTTACCGAAGTAATTATAATAAAGAAGATCCTTATTCGAAGTATTTGTAGTGTAAATAAAAATTTTTTGTCAATATCTTTACTTTTGTTACAAATGATTATGGGTTATTTTCTTTTTATTCTTACTTGATACTTACTAACTATTAATATAAGCAATGCATATTAAGTTATTAAAAAGTTGGCTACCCCAGTGTCTCATGACAAGGGGCCAATGAAATCTCAAGTTGATATAGCACAATATATAAAGTTTAAGAGATCAAGAATTGAAAGGAGTCGGATCGATTATGTTTCGTTGAGATTCAATATCATATAGGGAATTACTTTAAGGGTTAAAGTAGTACATAAGGATAAGGAATCACGAAAGAGTATGTATAAAACAACTAAAAAGCTTAGCACAATCTTCTGATTGTTTTGCTATGGAGATAATGAAGGCATACGAAGATAATTGATTCCAAGAGTACTGTTGTGGAGCTTCCGGAACTATCTAGAGTTTCTGATGCACAATGCAAATTAATTAATTGTCGCGTTAGGGACAGCGTATTGAATACCTGCTAGAGTAATAGTGCTATTATAATTTGAGGTTTTAGTTGAGGCGATATTACGATAGCCTGCAATAGGAGATAGATGACTTACATTCATTATTTATCAGTTCAAAAATATTGTGACAATTTGATTTCCGCATTTCAAAGTCCATAGTTCTTTTGTGATGTGTAAAATGCTTGAGTTTACTCCTTTTACTTTAAATAATGCAAGTCTACCTCCATCAAGATTAGATACATATAATTGTGTTCAGTAACTACTACTGTGTTATTTAGAAGATTTTAAGGACTCGGAACTGTTTAGCTATACAAATAGGTTAGAATATGCGGTCCATAAGAAATGAGTTATGGAAAATTATGTTCTTAGTCTGAGGATCAAAGCACATTGGTATAATATAAATTTTTCCTATTCGTATATTATTATTAGAATAGGAAAATCTAGTACTAGTTTATACGATTGAGTAACTTAAGACTGTCATTCGTAAACTTTTCTGCTACATGGAGGCCCAATTGATTTTGATTTTAGTGTTGCTAAAATGAGGTTGGTGGTGATGTAAATTTGAAACTTAATGGTCGATATTACCAAAATTTGAAATATTTTATGCC